>MJUU01007606.1:0-28928 GCA_002080025.1 Modiolus philippinarum
CTAGTTTATCTACTTTAAACTTGATTAAAAAATACCCATTATACCAGATATAAAACGAAGCCTTATCATTTATGCTAAATTTGTAGTCCGTTTTTGTTTGTTGATGAGCATTTTGTGGAGACACTATAGGAGTATCTAGTAAAAAGTTACAATACTCATATCTATCACAGAACTGTGTTCCTCTAAACATTTTTTTTTATTACTGGATTATTATTNTTATTTCTTATATAAAAATGATAGAGTTTATAAGCAGTGTCTTAAACAGGTTAAACAAGAGTCTTGAGCGATGGAAAAAGAGTAAAACCTATAAGATTTTTGTTTTACTTATGAGATGCTTAAACCGCAAGCAACGTAAAAAATGTGAGTGAATTAAGAATCTAGCCCGTTTTACCCGTCTCAACTGTAGTGAAAAATAATTGCTTATTTTCGTTAGTCCCGTAGATAGTAGTTAACTATGGCAAAAAGCCGTAGGTTTTCAAAAAACGTTTTTTGAAAACCTACGGCTTTTTGCCATAGTTAACTACTGCCGATGTCAACTGAAATACATGATGATTCGTTATCAGACCCATCTAGGAGTTTTGAGTTTGATTTATCTTCCTTAGTGCGACAGTGTTTTACCAGCAGACTAGGCAGTTTAGCTTGATTGATTGATTAGTTAGAGTTTAACGTCCAATGAGCAATATTTCAGCTATATCAGGACGAGAACAAGTTGATCAATTCAAAACAAATTGTAAGTAAAAGAAGAAAGAAATAAAGGTGGAAGGGACAACCGGGGCAACGACTTTTGATTGCCACTGGAAAAGGGGAGAAATGGGTAGGGGCAGGAAATTTAGCCTTCTATACGACACCCAGTGCGTCTGCTCTCTTTAGAGAAATATAGAAGGGGTCTTTATACTGCATGGAGCGTGGCGTTTCTCCACACAGTTTGGCTACAATGGTTCGCGGTCAGGCTTTCCGTATTATGACCTGACTACCCCGCAAAGACAGGGCATTCCCCTATCCACCACCTGGGGACGCGCCCGGCAGCTCTGTAGCCAAAGCCCCTGAAACTTCAAGTAGCGGCGAGCACTCTTTGACTCATCTTTCAAAATTACGTTTGTCCCTTTTCCTTTTCCAGATTGTGGTATTGGAGTTAGTAGTCTACCTGTTTTGGGTTTTATTCGTATGTTTATTATACTATAGGTATTGATTGATTATGTTTAACGTCTACTGAGCAATATTTCAGCTATATCAATACGAAAAGAAGTTTGTTAATAAATAATCTCTTTGGGGAATGGAAAGGGTCATGGGACGGGAAATTCTGACTGCCACTGGAAAAGTAGGGTGAAATCGAAAGGGGCGGGGAACTTAGCCTTGCAGCCAATCAACTACGGACCACTCAAAAAGACCTTGTTACAAGGGTTCCATAACGTGCAGGAAGCGTGGCATTTCTTCCAACACGTGGACCTGAGTTTTCATCCCATCTGAAAGATTGGTTGTGTATTTATTCCCCCCGTACATCCAGTTTTGGAGGGGTTGTTCTCCGCAGCCTGGAATACTGGGTCCTATTTCTATATCCCGGGGTTCCCTCGGGGTCAGCCCCGTTTAGGAGGGGGTCATACCCCACAATCCTGAGATACTAGGTCCTATTTCTATTGATTGATTGAATATTGTTTAAGGTCTACTGAGCAATATTTCAGCTATATCACGACGAGAGCAAGTTTGTTAATACCCGCACAACCACGGACATCCAGTCCTATTTCTATACCCTGGGGTTCCCTCGGGGGTACTATAGGGAAACCGTAGAGAGAAGGGGGAGGTTTTCGTACCCATAAACCGGTTTAACCCTACCACTGGCTTTTGTTATTGCTGGAACCAAGTCCGGCTGTCCCGAGTTCCTATCGTTGTCTTCTGCTTTTTTACTTGTGTTTTTTCTTGTGCAGTTCCTCGGTACATTGTGGCATGTGACTGTGTTGTCGGCCATTGTAGGTCTTTTCTATTATCTTTTTTATTCTAAATATAAGTTCCGCGCTGGTGGTTATGTTTTTTGTCGGATGTGAAGGATGAGCAATCTTTGTAAATGACCTTCCATACATCATTTCTGTAAAGTTTGGCTGAAGTTGAAAATGTGAAAAGTTAACAGACGACGGACGGACGGACAAGTGATGGCAATAACTAACATTGACCCTTTGGGTGAGGTAAGCTGCAGAACTGCAGGGCGCGTCCAAAGGTGGTGGAAAGGTGTCTATGCCAGGTACTCCGGTCATAAACCATTGTAAACGTTACACCCTATGCAGTATAAGAATCTCTTATCTTTATATTATAACAGGTAGGATCATGCACACAAATCGTCCTGCTTCGTTTTTTTTGTTTGTATTTTGTTATTGCTCTCACTTCCTGTTCTTCTTTGGATAGATCTTCCGAGAGTTGTAAATTTGGTACCAGACCTTAATTTCAATTTCCGTCTGGCATAAACATCGTCTAAGTTCGGTTTTCTAAGGTGAATATAGACCCCTGTATCTTATCAGTTGCTGATAGCGTTCGACAGAGATTTTTCGCTAAGCTGCAACTTAGTTTATTTCGGCTATTGGTTTGATAATGCGGGCGGACGGACTGGTGTAAAACATTGCTTTGCGGATGATATCCCAAAAAGTTTACATCAAATTTAAATTATTGATTGATGTTTTACGCCAACTTCAGCAATATTTCAGCTATATTGTGGCGAGAACTGTTAAATATGTTGAACAATTTTAATAAATGAATATATAAAATATAAATATAAAACCATTACAGCTTTATACAAGTAAAACCGATGTGTAAAGTATAAAAACATAATACGAGAAATGTTTTATTGTTATAATATTAGAACTCTAAGATAAATCCATTTAAATCTTATGAAATAAATTGATTGCTTTTAAAGATTGAACGGTTTTGTCGCCTGCAACATTTGTAAATAGGTCTTTAAGACAATCTGCAGACTAAAAATCAAGCCTGATATCGGCAACTTCTACACAGTCAATTAAAACATGTTGAATTGTATAAGGACAATTGCATGGAATACATTCAGGTCGATGATCACTAACTATGTGTTGTTCTAGTACGTCCAATACATCTGGTCAACACTACCTGTTCCCTACGGTTTTTACAGCAGGAACCGACTTGTTTACTGACGTCTGACTGTATTCTATGCAGTTTATTATTTATTTGCAGATCCCATTTGGCCTGCCATAACTTTAAAATGTATTTAACTATTAAAGGCTTCATGTCGGTGTACGGTACTGGACAATCCGCCATCTCGTCATCTAGTGCATCCTTAGCTTCCTGGTCAGCAACTGTGATTCCATAGATCCCCACATGACTAGGGATCAAAACATAAATGACTTCTTTGCCTAATGCTACAAGTGATTTGTAGAATTTGGCTATTTTCAAAATAATTGGGTGTTTTGTTTTTCGACTTTCAATTGCCAAAAGGCAAGAGAGTGAATCAGAACAAATCATGAATTTATTTGATTGCGATACAGCTACAAATTTAAGTGCTGATTGAATAGCGTTAGCTTCAGCAGTAAATATGGAACTAGAGGAAGGTAATCGGCGAGTTGCTGCACGATCTCCAAAAACGGCTGCAGAAGCCACTCTGTCTCCATCCTTAGAGCCATCTGTGTAAATTTGCAAGTATTCAGGATTTTCAGATTTAATTCTTGCAAAGTCCTGCTGGATAACAAGAGGATTGGTATCAGCCTGTTTGTGTTTGCGTAGTTCAAAATTAAATGTTGGTTTTTTGGGAGTTTCTACAGGAGCTATTTCATCTAAATTTATATTAGCAGATTCAAGGTGTGGTTTGATACGAAGACCAAAAGGTTGTATAACATTTGGGCGTTTTTCATAGTCAGCTTTGTGAAGAGGTTTGAAAACACAGTTATGAGAAGGATTGGAAGGATACGCTTTAAGCTTTGTTGCATATTGTAAACCAAGTTTAATACGCCTTTTTTCCAAGGATGGTTCATTAGCTGCAACATAGAGACTCTCCACAGGAGAAGTTCTGAACGCACCTAATGAAAGACGCAAAAATTGGTGGTGAACGGTATCTAAAAATTTAATGTATGATTTACGGACGGAACCGTAAATAAAACATCCATAATCTAGTTTTGACCGAATCAACGATCGATATAAATTTAATAAAACAGTGCTATCCGCACCCCAGCCGGAACTCGACACAACTTTTAAAATATCTAATGCCTTTAGGCATTTGTTTTTTAGCATTTTGCTATGGGGAAGAAATGAAAGTTTACTATCAAAAATTAAACCAAGGAACTGGCCTCTTTTACAATAGTTATAGGGTTATTGTATAGTTTAAGCTCTGGGTCTGAGTTAATTTTCCGCTTACAACAGAAATGCATCCCGACTGTTTTCGAGCTTGAAAATTTAAAACCATTTTCAACTGCCAATTTTTCGATTCTGTTTAGACATAATTGCAGTTGGCGTTCTATGTAATTCATGTTTTTGCCACGATAGCAAATCAGAAAATCATCTACATAAAGAGATCCATCAATGTTATCTTTTAAAACCTGGGCTAAACTATTTATTTTAATACTAAATAATGTGACAGAGAGGATGCATCCTTGCGGAACACCCATCTCTTGTTCAAACGAGTCAGAAAATGTAGAGTTGACTCTAACATTGAATTCACGATCCTTGAGAAAATTCTCAATAAAATTTGGTCAACTTCCTCCCAACCCCATATCAAAAAGATCTTTTAAAATGCCACATTTCCATGTTGTGTCATATGCTTTTCAATATCAAAAAGATACACACTGCATGTTCTTTCTTTAAAAATGCATTCCTGAGAAATGTTTCGAATCGAACTATATGGTCTATTGTTGTACGACCTTGTCGAAACCCATTTTGGATGTTCGACAGTAGTCCGTTCGATTCAAGAAACCAAACAAGACGGCCATTTATCATCCGTTCCATTGTTTTACAAACGCAACTAGTTAATGCTAGTGGTCTGTAATTCGACGGTTCTGAATGGTCTTTAACTGGCTTTAGAATATGTACTATTGTAGCTTGTTTCCACATGGATGGCAATTCGCCGGATTTCCAAATATCATTAAACAGAGCCGAAAAGATTTCAAGTGTTATTTCTGGAAGATTTTTTGAAAAGCTGGTAATGTACCTCGTCGGGTCCACAAGCTGTGTCGTGTGCCTTACCCAACGATTTGCTCAATTCATCCATAGTATAATCTTCCGAATTATTAGAAGTGAAGTTTAATTTTGTATTTTCTTTTTGTGCTTTTATTTTCTGAAAAGTTGGACCCAAATTTTTGGACGATGAGGGTTTTTCAAAAGTTTCTCCAATTTTATTAGCTATATCTTTTTCAGATGTTAAAATATCTTGCCCTTGTTTAATGTGATGAACATTGGCTTTACTATATTTCCCCTTAATTTTTTGTACCATATTCCATACTTTGTTCATAGGAGTGTGTCAAATTTAAATGAAATTCATATATATTGTTGGATACTAGGAAGGCGAGAACCATATTGATTTTGATTGACTGATGTTTTACGCCAACTTCAGCAATATTTAAGCTATATCGTGGCGAGAACTATTAAGTATATTGAACGATTATAATAAATAAATAAATAAAATTATTATATTTGTACTTTTGTTTCTGTGTATAAAGTAAAGAAACACATCTGCTCAATAAAACATCATATTACACAGTTGATCATGATTAATTATCATATTGCACAGTAACTTTGATTGACGTTTTCAGGCCATACCCCTTTCACACCCACATGTCATCAGTGATTTAAGCCATGTCAATCAAATATAATAAAACAATTATGGTACCTCTATACTCGATCAATATGGGGTTAAACGGAGCGGAAAAAGATATTAAACTCGGGGTAAACCCTCGTTCAATATTACTTTTTTGCTCCGTTAAACCCCACATTGATCTTGTGGAAGTGCCATAATTGTATATATCAATAAAAATCCACATAGCTTTATACAAGTAAAATATATGTGTTAAATATTGAAAACATAAAAGAAGAAGTGTCAGTTAACATGGTTAAACTGTTACAATATTAGAACTTTTAAGATAAATCTATTTAAATCTTACTAAATAAATTGATTGCTTTTAAAAATCGAACGATTTTGGCGCCAGCGACATTATAAATAGGTGTTTAAAACAATCAGCAGAATAAAAATCACGCCTGATATCGGCAACATCTACACATTCAATTAAAACGTGTTGGATTGTATCAGGACAATTTCATGGAATACATTCAGGTCGGTCATCACTGTTGAGTATAAAACTTATGTGTTGTTCTAGTGTGCCCAAAACAACATTGATTGATTAGTTATAGTTTAACGTCCAATGAATAATATTTCAGTTATATCAGGAGGAGAACAAGTTAATCAATTCAAACAAATTGCAAGCAAAAGAAGAAAGAAATAAAAGTGGAAGGGATAAAAGGGGCAACGACTTTTGATTGCTACTGGAAAAAGAGAGAAATGGGTAGAGGCAGGTAATTTAGCCTTCTTCACGACACCCAATGCATCTGCTCTCTTTAGAGAAATATAGAAGGGGTCTTTATACTGCATGGAGCGTGGCGTTTCTCCGCTCTAAGCTCCTTACTACTTTATTGACCGCAGAGATGACCTGAAAAGTTACTGTGATAAAGTCTACTCCACGATCGGCGTAAATCAGATGTGGATTCTAAAAATTTTTAAAGATCTTCTTGAACAGCTATCTCTAGCAGTCTTACCTATTGACACAGCATACAAACTTTTGATTTTTCTACTCTTTATACTACCCTGCCTCACAATAAATTGAAAACAATAATTTCTGATTTGATACATCAATGTTTCTGCACTAAAACGGAGAACGCAGATACACTTACTTAGTAGTAGGGAAAGACAAAACATATTTTGTAAAGAACCACACTGAGTCAAACAAGAAGTACACGGAGAATGACGTAATCAAGAGGTTGGAATGTTTAATAAATTGATTGATTGATGTTTTACGCCAACTTCAGCAATATTTCAGCTATATTGTGGCGAGAACTGTTAAGTAAGTTGAACAATTATGATAAGTATATAAAATATCAATATAAAACCATTAAAGCTTTATACAAGTAAAACAAGAGTATAAAATAAAAAAAAAATTATAGGAGAAATGACAGTTTAACTGTTACAATATTACAACTATAAATTAAATCCATTTAAATCTTACTAAATAAATTGATTGCTTTTAAAAATTGAACGATTTTGTTGCCAGCGACATTTGTAAATAGGTCTTTAAGACAATCAGCTGAATAAAATTCACGCCTGATATCGGCAACATCTACACATTCAATTAAAACATGTTGAATTGTATAAGGACAATTGCATGGAATACATTCAGGTCGATCATCACTGTTGAGGATAAAACGTATGTCCAATACGACATCGGGTCAACACTACCTGTTCCCTACGGTTTTTACCACAGGAACTGACTTGTTTACCGACGTCTGACTGTATTCCATGCAGTTTATTATTTATTTGCAGATCCCATTTGGCCTGCCACAACTTTAAAATGTATTTAATCAAAGGCTTCATGTCAGTGTACGGCACTGGACAATTCGACATATCGTTGTTTAGTGCATCCTTGGCTTCCTGGTCAGCAACTGTGTTTCCATAGATCCCCACATGAATAGGGATCAAAACATAAATGACTTAGTGCCTAGTGCTACAAGTGACTTGTAGAATTCGGCTATTTTCAAAATAATTGGGCGTTTTGTTTTTCGACTTTCAATTGCCAATAGGCATGAAAGTGAATCGGAACAGATCATTAACTTATTTGATTGCGATAAAGCTAAAAATTTAAGTGCTGAGTAAATAGCGTAAGCTTCAGCAGAAAATATGGAACTAGAGGATGTACGATCTCAAAAAACGGCTGCAGAAGCCACTCGGTCTCCATCCTTAGAGCCATCTGTGTAAATTTGCAAGTATTCAGGATGTTCAGATTTAATTCTTGCAAAGTCCAGAGGATTGGTATCAACCTTTTTGTGTTTGCGTAGTTCCAAATTGAATGTTGGTTTTGGGTTCAGCCATAGAGGTTTTTTTGGGAGTTCTAAATTTAGCAGATTCAAGGTGTGGTTTGATACGCAGACCAAAAGGTTGTATAACGTTTTGGCGTTTTTCATAGTCACCTTTGTGAAGAGGCTTGAAAACACAGTTATGAGCAGGATTGGAAGGATACGCTTTAAGCTTTGTTGCATATTGTAAGTCGGTCTTCCAGGGAAGGTTCATTAGCTCCAACACATAGACTCTCTACGGGAGAAGTTCTGAACGCACGTAATGAAAGACGCAAACCTTGATGGTGAACAGTATCTAATAATTTAATGTATGATTTACGGGCGGAACCGTGAATAAAACATCCATAATCTAATTTTGATCGAATCAACGATCGCTATAAATTTAATAAAACAGTGATATCCGCACCCCAGTCAGTACCTGACAGAACTTTTAAAATATCTAATGCCTTGAGGCATTTATTTTTTAGCATTTTGATATGGGGAAGAAAGGAAAGTTTACTGTCAAAGATTAAACCAAGGAAGTTGGCCTCTTTTACAATAGTTATAGGGTTATTGTATAGCTTAAGCCTTGGGTCTGGGTGCATTTCCCGCTTAAAACAGAAATGCATCCCGACTGTTTTCGAGCTTGGAAATTTAAAACCATTTTCAATTGCCCATTTTTCGATTCTGTTTAGACATAATTGCAGTTGTCTTTCTATATTATTCATGTTTTTGCCACGATAGCAAATCAGAAAATCGTCTACATAAAGAGATCCATTAATGTTGTCTTTTAAAACCTGGGCCAAACTATTTATTTTAATACTAAATAGTGTGACAGAGAGAATGTTTCCTTGCGGAACGCCAATCTCTTGTTCAAACGAGTCAGAAAATGTAGAGTTGACTCTAACATTGAATTCACGGTCCTTGAGAAAATTCTCAATAAAATGTGGTAAACTTCCTATCGACCCGATCGGAAAAAGATCTTTTAAAATGCCATATTTCCATGTTGAATAAAGATGTTGCAGAATGATGGGAAAGCGATCACTTCTACAGAAGTTGTCATGTACTTTCCAAGAGAAGCCCAACAGTAGAGATTGGTCAGTTATAGTTAGGTCTATAGCTGAGTAAGCCCCATTTCCAGGATGTAAATAAGTGTTTGGACCGTCAATAAAGATACATAGACCTTCCTGCAACATTATGTCTTAAATCTTTTTACCTCTGTCATTCAAAGCAGAACTGCCCCATAATGGATTGTGAGCAAGGAAATCACCCATTAGTATAAATGGGGTGGGCAGTTGATTGGTCAAGTTTTTAAGTTGACCCAGACTGGGGTTGAAGTTAGGTGGTAAATATACAGAACATAATGTGATCGTTTTATATAAATTTTTATTCGGTATTTCACATTTGGGTTTTCCCTTGTACACACGCAGTGTAATATATATAATATATTATATATTTCCAGTTTGGCTGGTTTTGTATTTATAGAAACGGGTAGTAATACGGGTATATATAGCTTTTGGTCTTGCTTTGCGCGAGAAATTCTTTGGGTGTGGATTTATATACTATATATAGGGCTAGTTTGGGTCATTCAGTTATCGAAGGTGCTCACAGTAATTACGACAGGCCGAAGTGTTGATTTCATGTTGGTTATACGCATTAAAATAATTGTTTGACAATACTTTATATTGTATGTATTATATAATTAAATGGTTGTTAGCTAGAAAAAATAAGAAGTTACTGCGAGCAACCAGATCCTAAAATCATTTTAGTTCTTATTTTAGCCAATTATACTCAGAAAAGAAATGTTTTAAATTCGGACGAGCATAGCGAGGGAGAATTTAACTAAAGAAATTCTCACTGCAACAGCCTGATGATCGGTATTTAGATCAACAGTATCTGGACAATATTGTTGTTGACGAGAATGGTTGAGCCGCCAGCAGCTCGTTCATTCTCAGGTACATAAGTGCTGTGGAGGGAGTAGTTCTTTACATTCAACGTATCACTTTTCTTCAGGTGTGTTTCCTGAAAACAAAATGCCGCAGGATTAAAATTTTGAATTAATAAAGTAATTTCAATAGAATTAATCTTAAAACCTCGGCAATTCAATTGAATTATATTGTTCATTTTAGTCGTATTGGTGAGATATTTCCCTTTGGGGAAACCGAAGGATGACGAGACGATGATCCACTAACAGACGAAGACCTACTGTGTGGTCGTTCACTTTCGATGTTGTTATCCGGTTCGGATGTATCCATGAGGGAATCTAATGGTCCCAAAATTCTAACATCCCACCACGGTTTTGGCGTGGACCGGATGTTTTAGAGGTGCCAGTGTCCTCGTCTGAAGACAGGCTTTCATATCTATTAGATGTGCTAATAGATGATTTTTCATGTCTGCTCTGTCTTTGGTTCTGTGGCTTTTTTGATTTGATATTATCAGCAGATGATGAACGTTCTGCTGATTTAGATAAATGAGAAGAATGTTTACATTTGGTTTGTTTTGGAGAAGATTGTACTTTAGTAGAAATTGAAGGTTGTGTTGACTGGGTTGCTGTATTAACTGTTTTTTGTTTAAATTTAGTTGGGGTTACAATTTGTTCTTTAGGAACTGTTTTAACAGGCAACTTTTGGGGGTTCTCGTTGTCATATGGCCAGGTCAAAATTGTTTGTGTCTCCATATGCGATAAAGAGGGTCGCTGTCTAATTTTATCTGCATATGAAGAAGTTGCTGTTTTAACTGTGTTGGCTGATGAAATTTGACGGGCTTCGTTGTAAGAAATGTTTCTTTCTGTTTTAATTTTTATAATTTCTTTTCTTTGATATAAAGTGGACAATCTCTCGAGGATGACATATGATCACCGCTGCAGTTTGCACATTTCGGTGCATTACTACAGTTAGTGCCCTGGTGTCCCTCTTCCCATGTCGAAACTTCTGGCAAGTGAAGCATCTCACTGGGTTGGGAAGGAATTTTTCCACTTTTATACCAAAGGGGCCAATTTTCAATGATGTTGGAGGAACTGATGTGTTGAAAGTTAAAAGAAAAGTGTTAAGTTTAACACTGCTTCCTGATTTCTTGGAAATGAATCTTTGTATTTTTGTAACTCCTTGTGATGAAGGTTCGTTACAAATGTAATCATCATCAAGATCTGAGAGATACTGACTTCTATCTTTCATAATACCACGACTGCTATTTAGGGTTCTGTGCTGTGGGGGGGGGGGGGATGCCGAAACTTTAAATTCATTTTTTTGGACAATTTTATTAAGTTTTCACTTTGAACTTTAGAGATTGCTTCAATTAATAAATCAACTGATCGCATCTTGGGGTTGATTTTTGATAGTGGTTTATCAGGTGATCCAGTCAACACAATAAATTTTGTCCAACTATTATCTTCAACTTCTGGGATGGAATCATCAGATTTGGAACATTTTGATTTTGAGGGGTTTGTTGTGCCATGTAAAAAGAAAGAAGATTTCACCATCTTTGTCACCCACCCACAACGGAGTGCCAACAGGGGCGGTACTCTGATTCGAGGGATCTCCACCAGAAAGTATCAAGTGTTCCAAAGATGGTGTACTCAAGTGGAGTGTAACCATCAGGAAAGCGTACTTCTTAATTGACCCATGAGCCACCGCCTTCTCCAGTACCCCCTACACTGTATTGATGGTTTAAATCAAGACAAAAATGTTACACACAAGTTAACTTAAACTCAAATTGGAAAGATATACTGGAGGGCTTGGCGTGACAGCCGATTGATCGGATGGGGCCAATCCGATCTCCCGTTTAGATGATATTAGAGCCAAAGTAAGATATTGATCCTGTATTCTCAGCCCAACGGATATTTAATGGACGAAGCGGGAGTCTGAACACAGGCTCACACCTACCAGGATCTCGTCAACCATCGACATGGGTTTGACACACGGCAAACGTGTCGCCTCTGTTAGGAAGACTCATACTCCAAGCTCAAAGGATGCTGCGGGCCTATTCATAAGCCGGGACCGCGCACGGTGGCAGAAATCTTGTCAACAGGTTTCTTGAGGTCTGAAAATACTTTCTTCTATCAGTACCTTCGTCTATGCAAAAGCCTTTTGATAAACATGCCTTTGGACCTCTAGTTCCAGCTCAAAAAGTTGTTTTCCCTCCTGTAGGTTCCAATCAGTCTGCAGTTGGATTCAGCACTTCGTCTAATTTTATTATCAAAATTTGTGATAGAAAGATATTTATATTATGTAAATTCTTACCATCACTAATGTTAGGTCCTTACCCTTCATCCCCTTTCGGTCTACTATGCTGGACTGAAACAAAGATGAGGGTCTGGTGCAGTTGTGTCACATGGGACTGGTGGGAGGTCAGAGGTTATCAGTTCTTCATGTCCGATTTCCGGTTCATTGAAGATGCTTATATCTGTTATCTAAATCTAAGATGGTAATATTTATATAAAAAAAAATTATATATTTTCCGGACAATAACTCGACATGTAGATTGTTGATTTTGGTGATAGTGGGATAAAAGCTAGGTCACAGCAACTACAAAATAGATGGAACATTTCAGAAAAGTGGTGTTTAGATAATTACTCAATTAGTTTAAATTCGATTCAATTGGAACATCTACATAGAAAGGAAGAACTAAGTAGTTCAAAGGGCAAGGTCATAATAACCAAACAACCACGAGAAATTAAAAAAAAAGGTTTTTGAATAATGGTTACATTTGATTCTAATTAAACTTCGGGTTTTGTTGGCTGCTACAAATTTAAAATCCTCTTTTGATTGATATTGCAATTAAGTCAAAGTAACTTGAATATTGAAATGTGCAGATTGTTGATAACTAATTAAGAAGCACGAAATATGACCGAGCACTATATTGATTGATTGATTGAATATTGTTTAACGTCTACTCAGCAATATTTCAGCTATATCAAGACGAGAACAAGTTTGTTGATAAATAGTCACTTTGGGGTATGGAAATGGCCATGGGACGGGAAATTCTGACTGCCACTAGAAAAGTAGGGTGAAATCGTCAAGGGCGGGGAATTTAGCCTTGTAGCCGATCACCTACGGACCACCCCAAAAAGAGCTTGCTACAAGGGTTCTTTAACGTGCAGGAAGCGTGGCATTTCTTCCAACACGTGGACCTGAGTTTACATCCCATCCGAAAGATGGGTTGTGTATTTATTAATCCCACACAACCACGGAATGGGTCCTATTTCTATATCCCGGGACCCTCGGGGTCAGCCTCCGTTTAGGAGGGGTCACACCCCGGAAGCCGGAGATACTGGGTCCTATTTCTATATCCCGGGGTTCCCTCGGGGTCCTCTGTTAGGATGGCTCATACTCCAAGCTCAGAGGATGCTGCGGGCCTATTCTTCAGCCGGGACCGCGCACGGCGGCCGAGCACTATATTAAACGCTTGTTTGATATTGAGTTAAAAGTCAGGAAAAAATACAATGAAAGTTTTAGAACATTAAGGTCTTGGACAATTACTCACAAAAGACTGCGTTCGATTCACATATAACCGGTCACATGATGCATGAAGTTGCAAATTAACAATGAAGGTATTAACAATGAAGCAACTCTGCTTGTGCACCTAGTACCATTTAGATTTGTAAACTTATAAAAATATTTTTCGGACAGAATTTAGTTATAGTCTCTCCCTTGTTCTTAGATTGGCCAAATGATAATCCTGGCAATGTAGTTTCTAATCCTTAAGTTTGTCCCACATCTTTGCAAGTTGTTGGGTCTTGATCATGTAATGTCTTCTGCTCTCAGTAAATTGCTTAAAATGTGATAATCAAATAATGAAGATTTATTAGTTAGATTATTCATCTATAGGAAAAAGTTTATCAATTCAAAACAATTATATTAGGTAAATAAACAAAAAAATAATATAGGTGGAAGGGACAATCGTGGCAATAAGTTTTGATTGCCACAGGAAAAGGACAGAAATTGGCAATTAAGCGTTCTATACAGACTCGGAAGGCTGCTCTCTTTGAAAAATATAGAAGAGATATTTATAATGCATGTAGCGTGGTGTTTCTCCACAATATTCCGTCTAGAACGCATCCACCAGTTCGTAGACGGAGCCAATAAAAAATGATTGAGATGCCGGACACAAGAATGAAGAAGGGGATCAAATTATATTTGAAAAATCACATGATAATCAAATTTTCATCAATCTATCTCTTTTATAATCAGGTAAGCAAGCGGTTCAAGACTGGTTATTCACCTTTCTATTTGCAACACTTAACTTGCAGTTATAGAAATCAACACAATTATTTGAGCTTCACAGTTCCCAGACAAGCAGAATCTTTCAATGATTTTGTTTTTCTTGGAGAACATATCATAACAGATATGGGTGATGTTATTCCTGCGAAGGAAGAAATTGACACTTAGGATTGTTTCGCCATATTCCGTTAGTTCTCTTGAATTCTTGGTTTTACATCCTCCAAAGCAGGTGCCTTTATATTTGCCCCGTCCATTTCTATCTGCCTGAACACTGGGCTTGCATACAAAGCTGCAGTTTTCAGTCTTATAACCTTTGACCTCCACCACTAGTGGTCAATATTGTACGGCAATGTTTTAATTTTCCTCTGTCATATAACTTTACATAGACGAGTCGTAACTGGATGGTCAGAGTAGGGTCTTCAGTCTTCTACTCTTAGAGGGAGTACATCAATCATTTTTGTCCCTTTTTCATTACAAAGATATAGTTTTGACCTGTAACATCGATCTTGACACATGAAACGAACCATTGGTAGACAAACTGTAAAATAAGTGAGGAACACACTGGTTCTCTCTTTATCATCTGACAAAAGAGATTTTTTTTTGCGTTATAAAACGACGCATTCCACTGAGCAAGAGCATCGTCAGGGATTGTTCGGGTCTATTACTTTGCTTTGCATGCCAATGACTTTAATAGAAACAAAGAGAACGGTTGAAATGAGAAAAAGAAGTCTAAATATATATCCTTCAGAAATTACTCAAATCAATATGGTTGTTAACAAATACTAAAGTATATTGCCTCGATGGAATCTGAACCTTTTTGTCATTCTTAAAATGTGATGTGCAAAAGAGGAATATGTTTTCTCCATCCGTACTTCCCTTTTCATCAAATATACAAATGTCGGTGTGACTGAGACATTCATTCGATATCATTTAATATTATCATTTAGATATTTTAATTTTTTAAGCTATAACATTGACCAAAACATAATCACATAACCCCCATTCTATGATAGGTTGCACAGAAACGGCTTTTAAAAATTGATGATTGCACGTAACAAAAAATAACTCAAAATGTAATTCTTGTTTCTGTTACCTGAAATGGTCATTTACAGTTTCATTGCTGTATCATAACCAGTAAAAATGTAAAATTGATAAAGGGAATTGATTAAGGCATATATTTCCTTTGATTTAATTTATATGATAGACTATTGGCTATGTTAGTCAGAAATATACTTCACAAAAAAATCTTTGTTTCATCTTCTTCTTCGTATCTGCTTCAGATAGCAGGCCAAAATAAATGTGTATGAATCACAATTTTTGAAATGTAAGAAATGTATGCAAGAACATATTTAATACTTGTCAAAAGAAAATCTCAAAATAAGAATAGACCTCCAGTCTCTCGATATGCATCTCTCAGGTCGATACAGCATCATATTGATCGATACAAAAGCTATAATTGAATAATACTGTGGAATACTTTAGTTCGTTGGCATCAATTTTCGTGGTTTTCATAACTATTACTATTTCGTGGGTACATAAATTCGTGATTTCGAATTTTACTTATTAAACTGTAAGGAAAAAATACATTTCGACGGACACTTAATTTCGTGGTTTTATCGAACCACGAAATCCACGAAAATTGAAACCCACGAACAATAGCACCTTGACAGTAATGTGTTTTGGATTTGGAATCTACTGATTTCAGGTTACATTTTTTTTTAGGAAATAATGATTTCCTATGTTTGGTTTCTAGTACTCTTGATGAGGAATTTATTTCCGATGTGGCCATACAGCTCATTAAAATTATTGCAGTTGGTTGATTGATTGATGTTTTACGCCAACTTCAGCAATATTTCAGCTATATTGTGGCGAGAATTGTTGAGTATATTGAACAATTTTGATAAATACAAAAATATCAATATAAAACCATATAAGCTTTATACAAGTAAAAACAAATGTGTAAAATGTTAAAAAACATAATACAAGAAATTTTGTTTTAACAGTAACAATACAAGAAATTAGAAACTTGTTTAAAATTTAAATCTTACTAAATAAATTGATTTCTTTTAAAACTTGGACGATTTTGTCGCCAGCGACGTTTGTAAATAGGTCTTAAAGACAATATTGCAGTTGGCGTCAACATATATGTTATGGTCGCATGTCCATCTACTCTATATTCTTACGTGAAATATTTAATACAGGAGTTTGTCTTTTAATGCAGTGTGGATTTGGTAAAACAATTCCCTTTGTTAGAAATGTATGCTCTATATTTTTCTTAGATATGGTGTACTTGTATATGAGATAATATCTCATGTATACACTTTATTAAATTACTATTATCTAAAATTTTATAAATTCTAAAACCCTAAGGTTTAACTCCCTCCATCGTAGTTTTGTCATTAGCTATATTTGATATTACTGATTATTCGGATTTCGTTTGGTTTTATGCATTTTAAACATTTGTTTTTGGAATTATTGATTTCCTATGCTTGGTTTCAAGTGCTGCTGATTAGAAATTAATTTCCGAAATGGCCATACAGCTCATTAAGATTATTGCAGTTTGATATGACATATGTGCTATGGTCTCATGTTCATATATTCCATATCCTTTCGTAAAATACATAACCATACATAAAAGGTGGGACTTGAATTTCCTTGGTCTCTGGTGGACGGCTAAGTTTGTACAGATTTCGCGCCCCAAAGGATCGTAAAATACCTTAGTTAAAGGCAACGGGCTACCTTGAATATATCAGGAAATGTCAAGACCTTTTTTTATTTGCTTGATAGTCACTTGTTCAAACCTTGACTGCAAAAATAAAATCTAAAAATAAAAGTATCAACTGCCAAAGGCGCTTTGTTGTACAAGGTGACTTTGTATTTTTATAAAATTGAATCGGTCTTTACTCAAATTCAAACAACTATTTGCAGACAAGATTAAGGTGAAATAGATAACGGAAAAATGAGTTTTGATTGCCAGGCGAAATTAAGCCTTCTCTAAGACCCACAGTGAGCGTGCACATGTATTGAGAAATATAGAAAGAAATTATATTGAGAATGGCGTTTGTCCACACAGTTTGCCGATAAGGGTTTCCTCCCAAGCTATCCGTATCACATGAGAACCCTGCATAAGCAATACATTCTTACCCCCTCTCATACAGCAACTATCTAGACGAGGCCACATAAAACAAGATCAGGTGATCACAATGATAAACTGGTTTAGACACAAAAATGAAAACTTCTTGTGCTGGAGGTTAAGTTCGGAAGATTCCCTAGCAAATAAATGCCTTCCTGATTTTGGAAAGTTAGTGAGAACCGAACCGTCAATCAGAAGAACGAACAATCCATGGACAATGGCAAAATCAGACACACTAAAAAACAAGGACACCACTTGAGTACGGGACAAACAAGAAAAATGAAGACACACACAGATGAACAACACGGACCCGATAAAAAACCATGGGTGAGATCCGGTCTACCGGTAGAGTAAGCATTTCCTGCTTCTTAAAAGACACCCATCGTGTTGAACATGTCAACTCTGGTAGTAAAGTCGAATCCGATAGAGGAAAAACAAACTTTAGTTTTGGAAATCAGTAAATCATTGATGTTCAAAAGGATTTATGGAACAATTAATGATATGTTTGCAAACTCATACTGCAATAGTTCTAAGTTCTAAGTTTATTCCGTTATTTCTTTTTCAGATGGTGTGATGGTAAGTCAAAGACACATCCGCGTAAAGACCCAGTTTTCAAGAAAAGTTATTTCTACGCAAAAGGAGAGGATTGAAAGTCGATCCCAGAGTTCCTGAAAGAACATCAAAGCAACAATGGTTACTGCAAAGCGTTTATTTTGGGACGATCAAATGAATACACACAAATTGGGTTATGACTGAAGCGGGTTTATTTAGCACATAAAAACTTATACATGTGTTGTTTTAGTTTGTGGTCTAAAAGGAACATTATACAATCTTTTGGAATCGTTCTAGATTAATATTATCAAATGACACAACGTTTTGTCTCGAGGGATTTTATTTTATGCGTTTTGTCTCGGGGAATTTTATATGTCAACACAAATGTTCCGTTGACTCGTCTTCGAAGCACACCGTGTAATCTTCCTTTTTCTTGAGAGAAAGTTTCAAAGCGTTCACGAAGTTTTCTTTTCTAATTTCATACACAAAGTGAACAGAACGAGCGGTCCATCGATGGCTTTTGACACGGAACAAGGAATCGTTGGCACAATCCATGGAAAAATAAGTAATAGCCCATTTACACCATAAATTTATCTAATTCATTACATCTGTTATATCATGCATATGACAATTACTCCGTAGTAGATATACAAAAGTCATAAAGAATGACAGGGGAATGATGAACTAACAGAACATGAGCAAGACTTAATGAGGTATGACCAAGAATGACAGGAGAATACCGAATTGACAGGACATGAACAAAGACTTAACGAGGTATGACCAAAGGTCATTGTTAATTGATTGATTAGGGTTAAATTGAGCAAATTGATTGATAAGTTAGAGTTAAACGTCCAGTGAGCAGCTTCAGAGTTAAACGTCCAGTAACATTTCAGCTCTATCAAGAAGAAATAAAAGAATAGAAGTAAGAGAAGAAACAAATAAGGGCGGAAGGGACAACCGGGGCAACATACAGTAAATGGCATGGACAGGAAATTAAGCCTTAAATACGACTACCTCCTTGGACAAAAAAAAAAAAAAAAAAAAAAAAAAAAAAAAAAAAATTCACTACCGCCTCCAATTACAACAAGTGTAATCGTGGATTTTCTAACAATTTTGAAGTGCGACACCAGGAAATTTGTCACTTGTCCTCGCCTGGTCCAGGAGAATACTATAAAATCTGATGTCAATGGCAGGAACTTTACCATCAAATTCTCCGTTGACATCTCCTGAAGAACATCCAGCCTGGTTTATCCAATTACCTGAACTAAGCCAGCTAGGGAATCCAGTACGTACGAGAAACTGGTCGTCCATTACAACGACGCACCAAGGAGCACTTTTATTGCATGCGTTTTCCTAAAAAATTTAGATCTTATATTTATCAGCACTGTAATAATTATAGGCACGACAGAAAATACATTTAAGTGCAGCCTTTAAAACTTGTAGGAAAATCGCCGGTCAATCTAAGAAACAATTCGTAAGATCTAGAAAGAAATTATCCTAGAATCGACAAACCCAATAAACACATTAAACAATTTTTGAAAATTAAATATATTAATAAAGGTATCGATTTGATTGTAATTGCAGGCATTTTCAGGACCCTGATGTTCAAAAACTTGTTCCAGTTTATTTTGATAGTCAGGATATGCCGGTCATCTCCATTACTTATAAAAAAACTACTAGAAGTGTTTTTTTTAATTACTCTTCTATTACCTGTGATGCTAATTTCGAGAAGAACTATCCTAGCAGCTATGACTGTTCCACTTCCTCATATCGATATGACCCTTGCGGAAATATATTAATGGCGGACTTAAGCATGATTTTAGATAAAGAAGTTGGACGATTCTTTAGATAAGGACCTATATATCGCCCACCTTCGAAAATAAACTGGCAAGCTTGTTTCGACATTATTAATGACTCGGTAACCAGCTATTGTGTAAAATGGTGTAATTCTAATATGGCTTCCTGTATTAGCTTTGTAAATAGAGTCATGTTATAATACCAATATAACACTCTTAGCACATGCGCAAAAGATGCATAGTTTCTGTTGCATATTTTGAATCTATTTTTCATTTTAACTGTCAAAATCATCTACCATCCAGTAACAACTTTTTTAATTAAATTGTTTCCGAAATTCATTATGGATTTTTTTTACTTGAAAAGGCAATGTTCGGGACAAACTTTAATTTTCCTACTTGTGACGTCACAAATAACATCGTAATGTCCGGTTCGTAAGCAGCGTCGGTTGGAAAGTTTGAATGGAGATTAAGAGGACTTGAGGCATTTTCTACAGTTAAATAAGCAATTTCATCAAACGAAAGTAAGTTTTTGTTGTATTTGTGGAAATTTTTTGTCCGTGTATTTGTTTATCAAAATCAAAATGTTACGGAACCATTAGATAGTCGCTGCTCGCTTCGGGTATAAAATGGCGGAAATTTCCGTATCAGAATCGAAATAACTCATACCCGCCAAATACTATATTGTCATTATAACATGGGCTTTCGTTGTTTTTGCATATTTTACCCCTCGCTAACGCTCGGGATAAAATATTTGCAAAAACAACTCAAGCCCATGTTATAATGACAATATAGTATGGCGGCCATGTTTTATTTCTTAAACAAACATGCCCTTGATATGTTTAAAGCTAAATCATAAACGAATTGTGACGGGCGTCCTGGATTGTGCTTAAACCTATAAGCGTGTTTTAATGCATAATCAAACTATTGCATGCGTTCTGTTTCTGTATTATTGAGTTTCGAGAAAAACTGTTAATATCAGTAAAATTTCATTCAGAGCTAACCCTTGTGTATTTTGAAGAGTAGGGTAACGTCAAAAATCGACATTTTTAACATCAAAGGGACCACAATTTAACTCAACAAGAATTTTCTGACAGTTGAGATGTTCATAAATAATATTAAACAATGAAATTCCATGGGGCTTTTGGGTACTTTAAACTCGTTAAATATGCGACTTTTTAAATTTCTGCCGCTATACTAGATTATTTTTTTTTTTCTGTTCTTATCATTATTTTCATTATTCTCAATATATTACATATACACACTTGAATCCTGATATTAATTGCGCCATCCGCCCCCTCTTCAAAAGATAAAAAAAAAAGGAAACAAGTTTATAATCTTTGATAATATTTCATATTTGTTACCATAGTAGCATCTAATTCTCTTGTGAAAAAAGAACTTGTATAACAGCTTTTCCATATCTCTGATTGTATATATACGACACGAGTAACCGATCGCAGTGAAATTTTATAAGACCCAATTTTAATATCTTATTCACTGATTTGTTCATATGCTGGTTTACTTAATATTCCACAAGAAATCGGCGATCATAATGCAGTACTGGCATTTATAAAATGTCCAAAGCCATTTACTAATCCTTTCAATGAAAAGTATTGTTATATAATAAGACTGACTTTGATTAGTTAGAGCTTAGCAATATTTAAGCTTAATCAGATCGAGAATAAGTTAATCAATTAAAAAAAAAGTAAGAGGCGAAAGAAACAAAAGTGGATGGAACAACCGAGACTATGAGTTTTGATCGCCACTGGAAAAGGGGAAAAATAGGTAGGGGCAGGAAATTTAGCCTTTTATACGAGTCCCTGTGACTCTGCTCTCTTTTGACAATATAGAAGTGGTCTTTATAATGCATGGAGCGTGGTTTTTTGCCACACAGTTTGGCTACAATGGTTCGCAGTCAGGCTTTCCGTATTATCATCAAGATAAAAAAAAAAAAAAAAAAAAAAAAAAAAATTGTACAATTACTTATAGAAAAGTACATGAGATCAAGACAAAGAACAAAAATTGAACGCTGCAAATTTCAAACCCCACCTCCCAAAAATTGTCTTAACTACGCAGGGATAAATTAATGCAAACTGCTCAAGAAAAAAAAAGAGTCAGATGAACAACGAAAGCATTCAAATCTAAACTAAGTATCACTGAAAATCAATTCAAACTTAATTGCTTTGTACATCTAGTTTCCACAATCAAAGATACAAAGCAGGCGGACATAGTTCCCTTTACGCCAACATCCCAGGCGCGCACATCGCCAGGCAAAAGGATGTATAAAGTAAACTTAACACCATATGGAAAGTGGAATATTAGAATACTAAAAATGTTACCGGTATGTCCGATGTACATCGGCCGTCTTTTTATTGAAAATATGTCTTCCTTAAACTGGATGATCACTTGTTTGATTCTAAAAATACATGGCACTATTGGCAGACTTATTTAGACTCCAATAAATGTTTGTTAAAAAGAAAACGAATTAAGAATTTTTGTCTCCTATGCTTTTCTGTTTCAAGGAGAGAAATGAAAATAATGACCACAAGAAGTATAATTATGCTGTGGATAATTTCTTTTTTTTTGTGGCAAGACACCTGTTCAGATAAATTTCTTTAAATTAGATAAAGTAGTTGATTTCTATAAATATAAAGCATTTGTTTCATTTTGAAATGGTTGATCGTCTAAATTCCCCAAGACTGGTTATGTCAATATAATTTGCTGTCCTTGAAGGTATCGTATAGTTCAAAAATCTTATTGAAGTCCATAATAGTTTTGATGTCCCTACGCTATTGATAAAGCAAAGGACCGAAGAATGGAACTCGGAATAGAGCAATGAATGTGAGTACTACATACAAAGTTGTTGAGCTTGAAATCTTAAAACAACAAAAGTATAAATTTATCCTAGGAAATGAAAATGGAACCCCCTACTGAAGCAATGATACCACCATATATAACACACAGAATGTAATAATTATTTTCCTTACAGAGGTCACATATTTCACTCGTAATTTAATCGCTTACGAGGTATTATTTATTGACATGATCATTCACGAACTTTTTGTAATTCTGTGATTGATTGCTTGATTAGTTAGCGTTTGATGAGCAATATTTTAGCTATATCAGGACGAGAAAAAGTTAATCAATTCTAAAAATTGCAAGTAAAAGAAAGAAATAAAGGTGGAAGGGACAACCGGAGCAACGACTTTTAATTCCCACTAGAAAAGGGGAGAAATGGGTAGAGGCAGGAAATTTAGCCTTCCATACGACACCTAGTGCGTCTGCTCTAGAAGGGGTCTTTATACTGCATTGGGCGTGGCGTTTCTCCACACAGGTTTGCTACAATGGTTCGCGGTCAGGCTTTCCGTATTATGACCTGACTACCCCGCATAGACAGGCATTCCCCCTATCCACAAATTGGGACGCGCCCGGCAGCTCTGCAGCCGAAGGCACTGAAAACCGATTCAGGTGCCGGGTGTAATTCTATGATTATATCACAACAGATACCTATACTGTTAGTTCTTTCACATCTATTTCAATCATTTTTATATGATTGTTATCTAGGATTCAAATACAAATGTTGGTTTGGATGCAAATATTCACCCTAAAATACACAAGAATAGTGGATGTTTTTTACAAACTTTTTTCAAATACAATTAAACATGTAGTTGAGATTTGTAAAACACTGTTAACAATTTAATTGTTCACATAACTACAAGCGCCTTTTTAAATTTTAATGTAGTGAAGTAATCTTATTTTATGGCGATAAATTTCTTACCAACAACGCCAAGCAAACCAATAAGAGAGATGGTACCTGAACTCCAAATCCAGATCGCACTCTGAAACACAAGTATTACAAAGATAAAAACGAAAAATTATTTTTTATTTTCTTGATTATTTAATTTTCTTACTAAAAATAATTTTGCAAATTTTTATAACCATCCACATTATTTGAAATGAGTTTTTACACAATTTCTAGCAATTTAGAGAACTTAAAATAGAAGAAGTCATGGATTTTAATGATTGCACACACACAACAGACCATTTATTTCCATCATAGGGTCGAAAGTATTTTGGGATATATCAGTTTCCAATCCTGTAGTAATCGCACACACCCTGCAGGCTATTTATTTCTATTACTGGGTCGAAAGTATTTTGGGATAAATCAGTTTCCAATCCTGAAGTAAGTGACATCATCCCAGCTATCAGTAGCTTGGACAATACGGAACTCCTGGGTATAGAAATATAAACTAATATTTTTGTGTTTTTCGACCCTTTATAAACGGATCTTCCGCTTAATGCAAAATTTTAGATCATTCTATCGATGGTATTTTATACAGAAAATTCAATTTCTTTTCTATTAGACAACTCTAGAATGAAGTTTAGAACCTCCCGTCACATTAACATTGCCCCCCAAAAATATTACATAGTTGTTCACGCCATTATTTATGGCAATTTTGTTGGATAGACGTAAACTAAATAATCAGTCGCGCTGTAAAATCCCTCCGATAGGCAATATGATTTTAGCATTACTGTTTATGACCAACTAAGTTTCGATTTCTAGTCTTTAACATCTCGTTGTTTTGGCTGCTCTTATTTAATTTATACTTCCATTAATGAGAAACTAGTAGTTGAATTCTTTTCTGAAGTGCACCTCGATTGGATGAAATTATGGATTCTAAATTATATACTTGTTTATGAATTGATTGAAAAGTTAAAGTTTTCATTTATAGACCAGGATTTCCGCTATTTCAGGAAGAAAGCAAGTTTATCAATTCACACAAGTACCAGGAAAAATCCTGATTTGTATTCGCAAACAATAGCTCATGCAAATACTTAACACCGGTTCGATGATTATATCTTATTCACTGCAACAAATCTACATAAAAGTAACTTTTATTGTTCTCCGAGATAGTTGAGATGCTGATGCATTTATAATTTGTTTTCAGTTCCTACACTGTACGTGACGGTGATCCATCTTCTCTGAAAAAGGGTATTCTCAAGTCAGTTGTCCACATACGCTCGAGCTGTTCTTCAAACAATTGAGCTTCAGTCACTGTTCCAAAATTTACGTTTGCCTTAGGACTAGGCATTTCTGAAGTGCACGGTATAGCCATCCAAGATTAGTTCTCAACGCGTATGGTTGATTGCTATCACCAGACCTTACTTCAAACGGTATATGTGCGCTTGGAGCATCCGTACCAATTAATATCATTACTTCACTTTCCTCAATATCTGGAATCTCAATATCACGTAAATACGGGAACCTTTTAATGTTAATACTAGTGGCTACCGACCGAGTAGAAATAGGGAGATGTTTTACTGACCAAACTCTCTGCAAATGCATGGATTTATAGCTATCTACTGCGCTTATTTCTAAATCAGCTTCCTGTGCAAGTTTAGTACCACCGGTCGAATTAACGGTTGATATAGCGAATTTGACGGGCTTGCTTTTAATTTTCAATTAATCTTTCATCACACAGGGTTTTATCTGCGCCATCGTCTAATAAAGCATACGTTTTACACGATGTACCATTTTCACCTTTTACGACTACAGAAATAATTTCCAAGCAATTTTTCACATCATTGTCTTTTGTTGCAGCACAGTTAATTGACGACTTTACAATCATATTATCATTATCAACCTTGTCACGCTTACTATGTTCACCATTTGTATAACTTTTATGGTCACTTTTGTTTTTACCATTTTCTGAGCAAAGATCAATACCATACATCGAATTTGCTATGCGTGCTTTCTCGTCAACAAATTTACTTAGATCAGGGAACCGTGGTTCCCTGCCATATTCTGTAATTGTATGAGCAACATCCACCTATTTTGTTTTTAAGTGTCTAGGTAACCTCTTTACAATGAGACGTAAGTTCTCAGAACTATCAATATCTGACATAAACCCTAATTGTGACAATGTAATGTCGCATTTTTGCATTTCTAATGCTAACCTAGATAAACCAGTAATATCTGATGCTTTTACCTGACTAACATTAGCTAACTTATCTATATATGATCTAGCAATAATATGTGGTCTACCATATCTAGAATGTAATAATGTTCTAGCACGACTATACCCTTCATCCTTCCCTAGCAATACACAATCTTCAATACACTCTCTTGCTTCACCAACACAATACTGTATCAAATAACTAAGTCTTTCCTGATTGTCAATTATCTTACTTTCAATGTCAGTCTCAAAGTTCCTAATAAATTTTAAATAACCTACTGGCGAACCATCAAATGTCAATATCTCTGGTTGCGGTAAGTTGAATCCTTCCTGTAAGGATGCTGCCAACTGCTGAAATGCACTGTGTATACTACTGCTGGATATTTCTGTATGAATATTCATATCTGGTCGGCTGTTGTTGTTCCGTATATACTCATCCTTGTCGTGTATCACTTTGTTTGATTGTTCGGAAACTGTCACTTGATCACAACAGCTCAATGATTTTATACACTATTTATCATGAGAATAATTGTTTTGTTTGAATGTAATGTCTCTAATTTCTTCATCGGATATCGCATCTCTCCAGACGGATTCTTCAACTTTCGTTTCCTCTAATTCTGATCTGTATTCTAGCAACTATTGTTCCATTTCGAGGTCTCTTCGTTTTCGCTCCAATTCCTGTTTTGCGGTAATGTTCTTTAGTCTCTGTTCGGCAACAAGTCTCTTAGCCATCGCGCTCCGTAATTTCGTACGAGACGACACACTTGAACTATATGAACTATTTCTGCTGACAACGGACCCTCCACCAATTCCTTCTGCCAGTCTCTCTACAGGTGTCCCTCCTGCAATCCACTGAGAATACCGCTCTTTGAATTCGTTGAAGTTCTGTTTACAGCTTTCAAAGTTTTCTTCTAAATTTTCACTAATTTCTTGTTTCGTACAGATGTCTAATCATTGCCGATTCCCATCCTCGAATTGTTCAAATCTGTCACATAATTTTTTATACAGTTGTTTAACGTTATCAATGTTTTCATACGAAATGATATGTTTTTCAAGATCCTTATAAATTCTGGTAAACTGAGGTAACTGTGAGCTACGAGTCCGCTTTTTACTGTCGAAGTCCCGATTTTCGTTCGGTTCCGTACTATCACTATTTCTATATCCTAGACAGTTGAGAATTGTTGAGGTTTAGGTCGTATTAACAATTAATATTGAGTATGCGCATTTTAATCCTTTATTATTCATGTTGAAGTAATCATAAGTAATCATATACATCAAATGCTTCAATACATCAAATGCGATTCTCTGAAAAGAAACATAACAATCATAAATACCTATTCTAAATAAATAATTAAATACACTTTTCAATCAATACACATAACATCTCAAACGTAATTATCAGATTGTACAAGTATTTAAATATATTTAACTTGACCAAAAAGTCCAGTTATATCCATTTATAATACAAATAACTAAATACCGAAGTTACTGTGAATTTTGATTCTGCATATGCGCATTTCGACCACTTATGTCTCTTCAGTGCAGATAAAATCTAAACATGTGGAAGACCATAATGTCAAAGATGTTTAAAAACTGATAGAGAACAAATTACCAAATATAATCTAAATAGGAAACCAAAATCAGAGTAGACAATTCAAGCGTAAAATACAAAGTAGACAATTCAGGCGAGTTTAACTCGTGGTTTTACTTTACATGTTAATGAATCTCAGTATCTCGGAACACTAATCAAAAAGACAATATTCAACAAATAAAAAATGCATAAAATCGTAATTACATATTAAGTATAAATCTGGAAATAAATATTAATAAATTATTCTTACCAACTTTGGTCTTTTCACAATAAACTAAATCCTCAAGTGTAAACGACATCTACAGTAGTCAAATCGCCCATACAACTTTACGTTACAATTGCGTTACGCCACAATATAAAACAATGGGACTACGGGATACCGTCACGTTCGTTTCCCGCTTAATTATGTTCATTTATAATCCAGTGTAAACTTAATTAATATAAAAAGAATTGAGATAAAATGATATTTTAGTAACAATACATTAATAACAAGAACGGTATAGTTCTTACACACCCCACCATGAAATAACCTTTATTTCATAGTCACCAAAAATTCATATATACATACATCACGGTGCGGAATGGTAACGGACTTTTTGGGCTTTTTTCTGCGTTGCCTGACTAATCGGGTTCAGAAGCGGACTAATCGGGTCACGAAAACCATACCTGTTGTCAGAACATGTACACAAAAGAAGAATAGAGGTCTTAAGTATCATAACAACTATACTCACGGAATATCGGAATGTTTATTTTCTTTGTTTATCCATTAATAAACATCCCGTATCGTCCAGTTTCTTCACAATTTTCGACACCAATGCACAGATGGAAAGAGCAAGTTGTAAATCGCAACTTATTTGTCCAAATACAGTAATATTTCCTTTATTCGTAACATCTACTACCTAGCACAGTGTGAAGTACGAAATAAACAATGTCAGCAGTATGTTTTTAACTTTATAAACGTGTCAGTTTGTCAGAAAATGTGATTTTATTGAAACCATAGGCAACGGACTTTATGTGTTTACGGGATATTATGAAATTTTCTGGCACCGGACTAACTTGGCACCACTGGAAAAGGACTAATCGTGCATTATTTTGTATATTTTATAATGAGGAGAAAGAAAACCCTAGGAATAAATGGACCGAAACGAAAAAAAAATGTCCATAATATTGTTACGTCTGCAAGATATTCACACGTATTTTATGTGTCATTCACGTCTAATGTCGCCACCTTAATCTGGTTATACTGCATTTTTTCCAGTTCTATATACTACCATATTATGCTTTTTCTATAAATAACGTCTTAAGTACTAAAATATGGAAAAATAAACCATGGTTGCACGACAGATATAATGAACATGCAGTCAGTATATATGTACCAGACATTTAACACAAAACTAAAGTGTCCCTTCCGATGACCCTGTACGGACACCGGGGCTTGAAATAAAAATGATTTCATTGCACATTTATACGGGTTGTATAATAACATGCTAATTTACTCAATCTACACATTTTCCCGACATCTTGTGTCGATGACACTGCTACTGTACAGGGTCGTCGAGAGCATCAGTATCCCAATCGACCAGTACTTCCATGTGTGCCCGAAAACTTTTACAAAGTTTATTATCTAAATTTGAAAAAAAAAAA
>MJUU01007607.1:3350-16728 GCA_002080025.1 Modiolus philippinarum
AATGATAATAGCATACATCCTTCACAGAAAAAAACTTCAACCTGTAGGTAAACCTCATACTATCAAACTTTTTTCCCGTGATCAGTGAAGCATGAAGTTGGTTGCATGGGTAAAATTTTATTATGATTTTTGTTTAATTAGATTCTAATGTGTATTTATATAAAGTTTAATGATAATAGCATACATCCTTCATAGAAAAAAAACTTCAACCTGTAGGTAAACCTCATAGTATCACACTTTTTTCCCGTGATCAGTGAAGCATGAAGTTGGTTGCATGGGTAAAATTTTATTATGATTTTTTAATTAGACACTAATGTGTATTTATTTAAAGTTTCATGATAATAGCATACATCCTTCACAGAAAAATAAAAACTTAAACCTGTAGGTAAACCTAGCTTGGGACGGACGAATAAACAAACGGACGGATGGACAACCCGAACACTATATGCCCCCTACTATAGTAGGCAGGGCATAACAATGTAATTGCTATAAATTCTTAAGAGGTGTATTGAATTTTAATAAATTGAATTATCTCTCCTTCAAATATCAGAACAGCAATCATGTTGCTTCATGCAGATCAGGTACCAAGTCAGTGTATGCCCTCCTAAATGGCTCATTGGATTTTTGTTAAAATTGTACACAGTTGTAATACGTAATCTGATGATCTGCATGAAGCAACATGATTGCTGCTCTGATATTTGAAGGAGAGATAATTCAATTTATTCATATTCATTCTTGAGAAAAGAATTTTGGAGGTGTGGGGTATCCTTTTGTGGCTATGCCACTGTCATCTTTAGTTGTTTTTGCAATTTTTTTGCAATTTCTGCTACTAATTGTTACAAATGCATTGAAGAGATATTAAATGCTCTGAGGAGGTAAATTGTAGATTTTTTGGTTGCAAATTGAGTTTTCCTGCAACACTTGAGTTCGAAATCTTTGTTTTACTCCTGATTGTCCTGAAACACAGTGTAAATATTTATATTGAAATGCAATAAGAATATAATTATAATGTTTTAAGTGTTTTTGAATTAATTAGAGTTTGGTATATGTCTGTGCCATAATGTTGCTATTGATTAGTAATTGTTTAACTCTTGGAAAAATTCATATATCATTCAATCAATTCATCATTTTTAAATATAAGTGCATCAGAATTCAAGTTATATTTTTGAGATTTTGGATTGAACATTGTGTAATATCCAAATTAACAGTCAGATGCTTTTATTGTTTAGGCCTCTGATGATAAAACCATTATTTAGAAATGATGGGGTCATCAATTATGCCCCTTGAAAGTTATTTTTTTTTCGCAAAACCAACTGAACAAAAAAAAGGATACATTTGTTGAAATGACTAAGTATGTTCTGACTATTTTTCTGTTCCTACTTTCATGAGGGTTTCCAGATACTTATTTATCATGAGTCATCTCCAAAGTTGGTATATAAGTTATCCACCTGTAATTTTTATGTCACTGAATTTACAGAGCTATCTCTATTCCCAAAAACTAAATTCATGGTTTGAATAACAAACTGAAATTTAATTTTATCTGTAAAATTATAATCAATTTGAAAGTGTTTGCACTTTTACTTTCCAGTAAGCATCGCTTGAAGTGAAAGACACTTTCCCCGTCAAATTTATAAGCCTGATTACAAAAAAAAACATTTGTTATTCATTTTACAGATTGAATATGTTAGTACAGTATAACTGTCTAAAGTGAGCCACTTTCGAATTGTTTAGACAGGCTTTTGGTTTATACAGGTACAGCAGGTATACAGATTTTTACAGGTACAGCAGGTATACAGATTTTTACAGGTACAGCAGGTATACAGATTTTCCAGAAAGAAGAATCAAAGAAAGATCTGTATCAATGCTGTACCTGTTAATTCAGATAAAATTAAAATATTTTTCACTGGAAAACATATTTCTTAATTTAAACTGTTATGAAACTGTTTAATATGGATAAAGTACATAACATTTGACTTATTTTTATGTAGGGCTGGAGGACTAGGTCTAAATTTAACAGGAGCCAATAGAGTTGTTATATTTGACCCAAACTGGAACCCAACACATGACCTCCAGGCACAAGACAGGTAAAACATTACACAAACTGGAACCCAAAACATGACCTCCAGTTACAAAACAGGAAATGCATAACACAAACTGGAACCCAACACATGATCTCTAGCCACAAAACAGGTAAAATATTACACAAACTGGAACCCTAAATACATGACCTCCAGGCACAAGACAGGTAATGCAAAACTGGAACCCTACAAATGACCTGCAGGTAAAACACAGCTACTCCATTCCTCGTAGTAAGTGCCCAGGGAGCTTATTAAGAACCACATAAACCATGTTCAAATGCAAAGCTCATTTAACAAAAATTGTTTATTTTTCATGCAATCACTGTAACAATGCTTTAACTATCCAAATCTTTGACACAGGGAAGAAAAAGAATAAGAAGGATGTTATATTTTATCAGCTGTTTGTACTGAAATACTAACAAAAATCATGATAACTTTTTCATACTAAACATGAGGGAGATTTTTCCTACGAAGTACATGGTCCATATGGAAAATTTTAACACCTCTTGGGCATTTATGACAGTGAATAAGGTATTTGGGGGTTAAGGAAAATGCAGAACAATAGTTTTTGTCTCGCCTGCGACGAAAGACATAGGTATAGCAATCCGGCGACGGCGGCGGCGTAAACTTTTTTCTAAAACCTTCATAACTTTTCAAGGGTAATACATACAAACATCATCTTTGGTCCACAGAACCACCAAGTGATAACCTNCCTCCAGGCACAAGACAGGTAATGCAAAACTGGAACCCTACAAATGACCTGCAGGTAAAACACAGCTACTCCATTCCTCGTAGTAAGTGCCCAGGGAGCTTATTAAGAACCACATAAACCATGTTAAAATGCAAAGCTTGTTTAACGAAAATTGTTTATTTTTCATGCAATCACTGTAACAATGCTTTAACTATCCAAATCTTTGACACAGGGAAGAAAAAGAATATAAAGGATGTTATATTTCATCAGCTGTTTGTACTGAAATACTAACAAAAATCATGCTAACTCGATTTTTTACAACCGGAAAAGCTGATGCACTAAATTGAATTGGCATGCATCAGTGGCAGATCCAAGCTTTCTGGTAAGGGAGCCAAACCTATAATTTTTCAAATAAGGGGGCCCGAACCCAATTTTCCGAAAAACCTGCAGGAATTTAAGATATTTTCCAACAAAAGAGGGGCCCAGGCTCCTCAGGTTCCCTGGGCTCCCCCAAAATACACCACTGTGCACGATTGATAAAAACGAATCAGTGATGGAAAACATATGAAATATATATGGTATTTACCTTTTATAGTGGGAATTTGAGGGGCCCTTAAGGATTTCAAACAAAATTAAGGATTGAGGCATCAAAGCAGCAGGGGCTTGATAAGAGGAATACGCTAATGCAAAGCTAGAACCTACACATGACCTCCAGGCACAAGACAGGTAATGCAAACCTAGAACCCTACAAATGACCTAAAGGCAAAACACAAGTAATACAAAACTGGAAACCAACATATGACCTCAAGGCACAAGACAGATAATGCATAATACTTAACATTAGTTTTATTTGTAGATTGATTGTTTTTGGAAAACATTCAATAAACAGTCATTGCTCTTTTCATCACAAACATACAGTTGAAGTTTGATGACTCAAACTGTAATAGCTAGAACCCTATTTCTGGACCTATTGTTCGAATTTAAACACAGTTTGACCTTGATTGCTTGAACATGCCTCTAGCTTGAACAGTTTTCATGGGACCCTTTGGTTTTGGAGCCATCGAAGTTCCATTGTATTTTACACTTCAAAATTGAAACATGCTACAGAGAATGGATTTTTAAATGCCCTAAATTACTCGTAAGGTTTTGTTGATAATCAGATACAACAGGATGTCAGTACTGTTGTTTATAGGAAAGTTGTTCTATATTGTATTTACAAGACAGGTAATGCAAAACTCACTGTGTTGAAGACCGTACGGTGACCCCTAGATGCTTTGTTTTGGGGTCGTTTTAACCTGGAGTTGGGATGTTGTCTCCTTGACATTTACCCCATTTCCTTCCTTTTTCATACTAAACATGAGGGAGATTTTTCCTACGAAGTACATGGTCCATATGGAAAATTTTAACACCTCTTGGGCATTTATGACAGTGAATAAGGTATTTGGGGGTTAAGGAAAATGCAGAACAATAGTTTTTGGCATGTAATATGACATTTTAAGAAAACTTTTATCAAATTTCTTCATCATGTCTGTAAACATCTTTCTACAGCTTTTATTTCAGTAAAGACATATGTGTTTAAAGAGTCGTCTTACACTAACTTGAATAAGCAAGAAGTCTTTGAATAGATAAAATGAGACAGAATTTTGAGCAGTATCTTATGTTTACAGAGCATACAGGATAGGACAGAGAAGGAATGTAAAGGTGTACAGACTGATTTCTTCTGGAACTATTGAAGAAAATATGTACCTCAGACAAATATATAAACAGGTATTGGTTATTTCAATAATCATATATTACAATGCTAGAAAGTATTACAGGATGTTGGATGTATCGTATTTAAACCAGAACTTACTTAGCTGATCTTGACATACAACTATAGAGCTGTGTAGATATTTTGAAATTAATGACTAAATTTGCCAAAACAAAAAAAGTAGAATTTCATATTCTAACAAAAATAGTAATACCCCCCACCCCACCCCAAATAAATGAAGAGGACAATACTCTATATATTTATACAATTATGATTTTTTTCATTATATATAATAAGGATTTTTTGTGTTTGTTGTCATGTTCAGAGAGCTACATGTTGTTTGACATGTGTAATAATCAGAGTATTCCCCTGATTGTGTTTAGATTTAGTGAAGTATCCAAAACAGTGAACCCCAAAATAAGACCACTGTAAACTGGGAAATGTTCACGGCAGTTTTATTTTCGCAATTTTCGTGTTGGAATGGAAGCGTGCAAATAAAACGACCCAATATACCTGTCTTTTATTGAAGTCAATGGTCTACTATTTGGCAGTGTGAATTCAAAACTGTGCGAACTAAAATCCTGTCAACTTACCGCGAAATAGACGATGCGAAAAAGTCCCAATTTACAGCATATACAGTATAGCATCATTTCCTGTGATAAGAACAGTAATATCAATAGTAAGCATTAGTGCCAGAAAGTTGGGGAACCTATGAAATTTTACATTTTACACATCAATTATGTATAAAATCAAATTATTATACCCCCGCTTTGTAAAAGCGGAGGGTATATAGTGATGGTGGTGTCCGTCCGTCTGTCCGTCCGTCATTCCGTCCGTCTGTAACACTTTTACTGTTAAAGTTTTCTTCAGCTTCTACAGGTGGGAATGATTTGATATTTAGCATTAGGCTTCCAAATGATGAGTTGTACAGTGTCAGATATTTTCATGTTTGTGGCGCTACTACTTCCTGTTTGCCGATACATTAATACTTAGTTTCATATACCACTACTAATGAAAATTTTTCGTCAAAGTTTTCTCTTCTTCCAAAAGTGGAAATGATTTCATATTTGGTCTGGAGCTTCATGATGATGAGTTGTACTGTGTAAGCTATTTTCAGGTTTGTTGTGCTACTACTTCCTGTTTACCGATGCATTGGTATGCTGATACTTAGCCTAAATTAAGTTTTTTGAATAACATTAAAAGACGCAGTTGACTTTAAAGATCAGCCTTTTATTTAAACTTCTTATTATATTAGGCATGCGGGGGTATTCATTTGTGGCCCAGTGGACCACAGTACCTCTAGTTTTCTTTCTAATTTTAGCAACTGGACAGCGTTGCAATAGGCAATCAAAATGCCAATAGATACTTTAAAGGAATAGCTGGTGATAGAGCTAGACAAGGGGAACTGTTTGGTGTCAAGAATATGTTCCAGTTTAGGACAGGGGACCAGTGTCTTACCTTAGATATTTTGAATGTAAGTCATATAATAGAACTTTATATACATATACATGTACATGTACATGTATACTTATCAGATAACAATTGTCTTTAATCAGTTTATAATTATACCTTAGTCAACGAGCAAGGTGTATACATGTATTGGAACACTCTGCTTATTCCTTTTTTTCTTCAGAAATTTTTCATCTCAAAATTTTCCAGCCTACAAGAAGGATTCAAATTAGATATAATTTCTCTGATTAATATCCAGTTTTCACATTCTTGGAACGGTGTGGAAACATTTGTTCTGCTAGGAGGATAATTTTTGTGAAATTTTACGCAAAATCTATTCGGAATACAATCCTCAGTGCTTTTCGTGCAATCATTAGAGAAACAGTTTCTACACCTTAAGTATGTTAATTATAAAATTTTTCACATTTTGTCAAATGTTTAAAAGCTTGGCAAGACCTCTAGTTAATTTACATCAAACATTGTAGAGATATTAATTCAAGGGAGATCATGCATAATTAGCCACTAAAAGGTGCATTTTAAATTGAGAACCCCTTACCTAAATCACTTAAAGTTTTGATTGAGTGATGATGGGTGTGTGATGCAACTTGACGCAGCTGTTTATTGAATGCCTTTCTTTAATGTTTGTGTTTTGGTCTAGCACTACAGCAACAACATGTAATGCACAATGATGTTTCAAAAGTTACAATACATGTATTTCATGCCAGAGTGACTTTAGTTCAAGTTTTTGTTGAAGATCAAACTCAAAAAATAAATATTGAATCATAAAAATAATATCTACATGTGTATAATAACCAAAACGATCATCGTCAATACTAATACCAGATTCCATCTCAATAAGTGACCCCTGAACACTTGACTGACAGCTCATAGACACATTGTATAGTTTATCTATATACATCATAGAATCTTTTAGAATTCTTTTAAAATAGACTTTGAAACATCAGATGACACAAAAGTACATTAAAAAACGCAGCTACTTTATCTGTTACAGGAGAATGAAAGAGTAGAGACAGAATTAGTTGGTTTTTCTGTGTCAAAGTATGTATCTAACAATACAGAACAAAATGAAGAAAACTCAGAAAAATCGGAGGAGGTTGTCACGACAACTGATGACGATGAAGTTGATGGAGATATGGATAGATCATTATTAGAATTTTTTGGAATAACAAGTATGTACATGTATTAATTTTTCAAAGTCACAGTAATTATTTCATTGTTTCTTTACATATCTAGGGTTGTTTGTATTTAATTTTAAATTCAATTTTAAAATCCAACTCATTAGAGGCCTAACAATATTCATGTTGGATTTTGGTCCATTAACCTGTTCTGTTAAGTTCTTCTTGCCAGGGTTGGGGGAGATTAGTTTTCAACCTCTTAAAAGCTCTCCTACTGTCAAACCTGTACCAAGATTTTAGCTCGCCTTGCTATAGCCAGGTTACGCTTTTACAAACACTTGGCATCCTTTGTCAATCTGTCACTTTCAAAGTTTAAGATTTTTATGTTCGTACCTCATCCAAGATGGATGCCAATGGGGAACATACCTTCCTTTAAAAGCCTTTGGGAAATGCATTTAAAGATTTTCTCTTCTGAAACCACTGAGCCAGTTGGAACCAAACTTGGTCACAATAGTTCTTTGGTGGTCCCCTGCAAGTTTGTGATTTTTATGTTCCTATCTCATCCAAGATTGCCACCAGCCAAAAACTTACTTTACAAAGGACCATTTGGGGTAAATGCAGTCAGAGGTCGTCTTGGAACCCACAATACCAATAGTCCAATTGTATACTGGTGGCCTCCTTTAGAAAAATTGTGTTGCTAATGTTCATGCCTCATCCAAAGTGGAAGCCAGTGGCAACGTAGCAGTAGACTTTTTGATTATCTGAAAGCTATGGTCCAGGTGAGCAATACAGGCTATTTAGATCCTCTTGTGAATGAGATATGGACTTTGTACAAAATGTTGTATTTAGTTGTTATGTGATATCATTTTCTATTCACCTAACCATCAATGGTGTCCAATCATGTTTTTGTTAAAACTTCATCTGACATCAAACTTTTAACATTATTAGTTGTGGTAATGTAATATCATAATTTGTCATGCTTTTACACTTTGTTTGCTTGTCTAAAACCTTTTAATGGCTTTATCATTGTTCCAGTATGCTTTTATAAGTTTTGTATGGTTTCAAGTACCAGAATTACTGTTTTATATTTTAATTCAATTTTAGATGAAGAAGACGGTGACAGAAACAACAGTAATTCCAAAAAAAGCATTCTGGGAGAGGATGAGGTCGACTCTGGAAATCATAAAGTAATGGCCAGGAGTAAAAGACAAGCAAACAGAAAAACATCTACCCCAGCAAAAAGGTCACCAAAAACAGCAGAATTAAGAAAAAGCAGAACCAATACACCAAGTCTGAGAAAGTCTTCATCATCTTTTTCATCAGTTTCAGATGTTTTTGGTAAACATTATTTAAACCGTTATTTTCCTGTCTGTATGGGTTTTTGTGAAAGGTATTTATCAAAACCTTTCACTATTGAATCACCGGCAGCAGCCAACCTCACACAACACATTCAAAGAATCTTTTTTTCAAAGCAAATATTTCCTTCAAATCTTAGCAACACTGAAAACATCAGCTGCAATTTTACTATGAAAAGTAATTTGAATGTTTAAATATTTCATGGCATGGTTGACGTAATTTGATGTTGTATTGTTATATGCCTTTGATTCGGTCATATGTGCCTTTGATTCGGTCATATGTATGAATACAGTGTATGCAGCCTATATATTATGAATGACTGAGGCAAGGTGGCCCTGATTGTAAATGAAGCACGTTTGTTATATTACCACAAAGTAACAACATAATAAAAGTTGAATAACTTCCTCAATTAAATCAATATAGGAAGAAACTGTGAAGTAGTGATGTCCTTGTTTTGCAACTCTATTTCATCATTATCATGATTGTCAATCATTTGACCATTTTGTTTATTATTGCTGTTTCGTTTACAATTGCAATAGGTTTAAGCTCTTTATTTTTCTATTTATGACTTTGGGCAAGAATACAAAGATGTATGATTTTTGTATGAGAATTTCTTTGGAAGCTGCTTTTATAAGAAGCCTTAGTCTCATATTTGTAATGCCATAGTTATATCAAGCACTAGGTATATGACAATGTAATTGGGTGGAAACATATACGTAGTTACAAATTTTGAAATGAATTTTACTTGAATATGCCTACAAGTTTCAAAGTAAGTTAATACAGTTATAAAATAAAATTTACATCAGAAGTGTTTTAATTGCAGAGCAATGTGGAGTCATACATACTCACAAAAATCGTCAGTTGGTTGGAGGCAGTAAGGCCGAAGATCACATGTCTAAATGTGCCATACAGGATGTGTACGAGTTACACCAGAACTCACAGATACCTGCAGTATATTGTGAACCATTGTCTGAAGTAGGTTTGATTGTTAGTACTATTGAAAATAAACAAATAACTGACATACTATAGAATTGTTTTTGTTCTGTAGATGTCTATTTCCACAAGTTATGTCCCTTACAGCAGATAAAACCAAAGCATTTTGAAGAAGAAAAAAAACTGAAAGGGGAGGAGTGGTAATACTAGTGAGCAGGGGCTCACAGATACCTTGTGTTCAGAAGCAGTTCTATACAATTTATAACATAAGCATGAGTATAGGTGTAAAGTGAAAAATTTGTTGCATATTGAATCCTTTAAAACTCGAACTCAAATGAGATATTGTTCATTTAAGACAGGCATTACCTTTTCAAAGTTTGATGTTTTAACAGGGTGAGATTTAGAAAAAAAATTGTCAACTTGGTCATCGGACAAGTTGCAAATAAATATTACTTGCCCTTCCACATTAAAAGTTGAAGATAAATGAATTTTCAACTCAACAAGCAGACAAGTCAGCATCAAATTTAACTTGCCATGCACAGATTTTACTTGCCATGTGCAAGCGGCAGAGTGCTTAAATCTTTCCCTGTGTTTAGACGAGTTTTTGATGAAAGTTTCACAATAGATATTGATGCATTGGGATCTTAGGCCATGAAAAAAAAATTAATTGGTTCTCAGGCCCTCCTTCATCTGGTTGGAGGCCTGAAAAAAGCCCTCATTGACCCTATTTTTGCCATTTCAAAATAAAAATAAAAAATCATCTCCCTCACTACATTTTTGGTGGATTTCACAATGTAAAAAACTGCCTCATCTATTTTTTGGCAAGTAAAAAGATAAAAAAAAATCACCTCCCTCTCTAATCAATTTCAAGGAAAAATGGCCTGAGAACCAATTAATTAATTTTGTATGGCCTTACAGCTTTATAAGTTTGATTTTTAGTCTGGATTTGTTATAACCTGAAATGTCATTTGAATCCCATGGTTGTATGTATGTACATCTGTCTGTCCTGCAAAGTTTCCGCCTAATAACTTGCGATCAAAATAGCCTATTGTTTTCAAAATTGATATGTTAATTGTATACTTTAAACTCAGGTCAAGTTTGACTTGGAGTTCAGATGCCCATATATTTCTGGAGTTCATACTTCAGAATTGGTATGAAACTGGTTTACCATAAAATCTCACCATGTTTGAGTTTTTGTTTGGAGGCCCAAGTGTTTCTGGAAATATGCTCCTTGAAGCTTTGAAATTTTTTACATTTTGGGGTTTTCAATCCGTAACTTGTGAATAAAACTACTGTTAAACTCGGCATGTAAATTGTTTACAACAATGCTCAGGACAGATTTTATTTAGGATTGAGAGGTCTGATTGGTTGTGGGGTTATATCTTTTGAAATTTTGAAATTAGGGGGTTTCTGACCAATAACTTGTGAAAGAAATATTTGCATTTATTATGTTTACCATTTAAATTCAGACCATGGATGAGTTTGAGTCAAGGTCCAAGTAAAATTTCAATGTTTTTGACAATTAACTTGTAAACAGAAATATTTTACATTCTTCAAACTTCAGTCTCTAGAATTCCGTGGGGTTTTGGACTTATGCCCTTTGAGACTTTGACATAGACCACTTTCTTACTGCTTTTTATGAATGAATTGCGCCAGTTGACCTGGGGTCAATCGGCTCAAATTGCGTCACTTAACATTGTAATGTTTGAAAATCTATATTGTGACGTCAAAATTTTCCTGGAAAATTCATCTACTGGAAAGTCATCTATTTTGTACATGTACTGTTTGGGATTTCGGACCAATTACTTGTAAACAAGAAATTGCAAACATCTTCAAACTTGGTATGTAAGCTGTTTACCACAACACTAACACCAACTTCAATTTCAAATTTCAAAGCCTATATACAATTATATATTTTGTATTATGCAATAATATCTTTTTCCAATCATTTTAGTCAGATGATAGTTTAATGAATGAACCTATACCTTCCAAGCCAACTAGAGGGAAGAAAGGTTCAAAAGATAATCATAATACTCCTAGATCTGAAGTGGTAGGCAGCTGTAAAGTACTGATTGGACAGACTCCTAAGGCTATCAGATTGTGAGTACATTTGTCTGGATTCTTTATGGTAAAGAACTGCTTTGATGAACATTTGGAGAGGATATTATTTTACTCTTTTAGGTTTTCAACTAATTCATGGCGGCAAGTGTGTAACCGACTCCAATATTAGGCAGTAAGCCAACTTGTTTTTATGCCCCTGCGATGAAAACTAGAGGGGGGAATATTGTTTTACCTTTTTCTTTCCATTCATTCATCCATGCATTTGTACATCGATGTATTACTAGAAACATGATTAGCAAGGCATCATATGTGTACTACAGACACAAATAACTTAGAAGGGAACATGTCATCCTCAGTTGTGTTTTTTTTTTTTTTTGGTAATGGGGGTATTTCGAACATTTCCTAAATTTAGTAATGTGATTTATTGTAGGAATCATGTCAAAAAGACGAAAACAGAATGAATCTTAGCTTGGCCATTGTATTTCCGCGAATACGATAGCATGGGATTGTTTTTCAAGGTTGCACATAATAGTTATTCTTTTAATATCTCTTAGTTCTGAAGAGAAAATGTTCTTTTATATTCCAGGAAACAGTTTGGAGAAATACAGAATTACACAGGAAAAAGATCAGCTGTTGATTTAGCAGAAGAAATTTTGTCAGGCAATGTACAGACTAGATTAACTTTACTGAAGGATTTCTACACAAAAGATAAACCAGAATTTACACAGCTATTTACATTAGATAATACTGAAAGAGATAACTCCATTGAGTCTGGTAAGATTGACTCTATTGCCAAACTTAAATATACATTAATTGCTAAAATAGTATATCCCAGTGAATGAATTGAAAATACTTTATTTGTCAGGAATAATGTTTTGTGTGTTTGAAAAGATGAAAATCAGATTACTTCAAGCCATATTTAAACTTTATTTGCTTCGAAGCCATCCATAAATTTTATGCTCATATTCAAAAGTACATTTATTAGAGCAATAATTTTCAAAACAAATTTTACAAAAAATGTTAACATTTTACTTATTAATTTAGGTTTCATTATACCCCCCGCTTGAAAAGTGGTGGGTATACAGTGATGGGGGTGTCCGTTCGTTCGTCCGTCCATCCGTTACACCTGAGGGTACCCATCTCTTATCCGCTACTCCTCCTGGCCCAGTGAAAGGATTTTCATGAAACTTTAACACAGTCTTTATGACAAAATGTAGATGTGCACCTCATATTTCAGAATTTGATTTGATTGATTTTTGGGGTTTCCAAAGCAAAATATGGCCATAACGTTACAAGTGGGTACCCATCTCTTATCCGCTACTCCTCCGGAACCACAGGATAGATTTTCATGAAACTTTAACACAGTCTTTATTACAAATTGTAGATCTGCACCTTTTATTTCAGAATTTGATTTGATTGATTTTTGGGGTTTCCCATAGCAAAACATGGACTTTTTTTCAAAGATCTTCTCCTCTGAAAGCACTGGGCCAATTTAATCCAAACTTGGGCTGGGTCATCACCAGGGTATGTAGTTTAAAAAATGTGTTCGGTTAGTCTGAGGACCAAACAACATGGCCGCTGTTACTAAAAATAGAACATAGGGGTAAATTGCTGTTTTTGGCAAATAACTCAAAAATCGTTGCAGATATCAAAAATTTGACAGGGCAAAATTGTTCAGAATGACGAGATCTATATCCCCTGCAATTTTGAAGAAAATCGGAAAACCCGTCTCAGAGTTACAGCCCTTTTTTCGTAAAATTTTCAAAATTTATGCATTTTATAATTTTTATTTCAAAAAACTGTAACAGATAGAGGTTAAGTGTAAAATGCAAAAATGTTCAGCATATCAAGATCTGCATACTCTTAAATTTTTAAGAAAATCCAACTGCCTGTGTTGTAGTTATTGACTCTTTTTCACCCCAAA
>MJUU01007607.1:17599-38168 GCA_002080025.1 Modiolus philippinarum
CTTGGTCCCCTTCATAAAATGTGTCTGGATGTCTGCATAGCATCCAAGATGGCAGTCAGCAGGGAACATTGTTTAACCTTGGACCCCTTGGGAAATCATTTAAAGATCTCCTCTGAAAATACAATGCCAATTGGAACAAAAGTCTTACAAGGTCTTCTTCTAGAAAGGTGACAGTTGGTCTATGCCCCATCAAAAATAGCTACCAGTGGGGAACATAGTTTAATTTTGGATCATATAACATCAGCAAACTTCAAAATGAGACCCTTAAACAGTCAATAAACAAATTTGAAAATGAGAACCTTAAACGTTGTGATTATTTTGGCTTATTGTGTCAGCCATGACCCAGGTGATAGATACAGGCTCTTGAGAGCCTCTTGTTCTAGTTTATTAAAAAGAATAACAAAATAGTTATTTGAAATGTAAAGAAAGTTCCAAAGTATTTAAAATTATTATTCCTAATCACTTTTTACAACATTTTCAGTACAAAAAGGTAAACTAAAACACACAAGCTTAAAAGCACAGAACACAAAAATTATACAAGGGAGATAATTTGATAAAAGAATTTAACATGGATATCACTAGAGAAATTAACATTTTGCAATTTATCTCTTTTTATTTCACCAGTGACCCCTAATTTTTATTTTTTATATATAAACTATATAATGATTTCAAAACACATGCAAAGTATGAACAAAATCTATAATAATAATAATAAGCTATCCTCTCATATAACCATTTTCCCTAACATTTCTAAGGAAAATCCTGAAATTTTCAATATCAGTTTTTGCTCTTAAATGCACGGTGACCCCCAAATATTATTTTATATTTTGAACAATAATACAATTATGTTTCTACACAGAAAATTTCACAAAATTCTATAATAAGAAAATAATACCCTGCAGACACCTTAACAAATGCGTAGTAAAGATTCAGTGTTATCTTTTGTACCACTAAGGACCTTCTAAATTGATTGAATAACTGGGATAGGCATTTGATTTACTTCATTTACTGAAATACTCTAGCTCGATCAGATAAGTTCTTATCAACTTCTATGCCAAATGCAAAATGCATGAGATACATCTTCTGAAATTTTATTATTTTTAGCTTCCCTGGCTATGCCAGGGTGAGCTTTTGCCATCACTTGGCGTCTGTTGTCCGTCCATCAGTCCGCTGTCCGTCCGTCATCCGTCGTAAACTTTTCATTCAAAGATCTTCTCCTCTGAAACCACTGGGCAAATTGGAACCAAAGGACCAGGGGCGTTAAGGTCAATTTTTGGCCCCAAAAATGCCCAAAATTTAAATTTTAACTGACTAATTTACAAATTCAAATAAAATGTATTAACAGGATCATTTTTATGAAAAAAGTGAAAAAAATTATATTTATAATCCATATCGTTACCTTTTAAGGGTTTTCAATATGACCTTTTTCAACAAAATCCATAAATTCTTCAAGTTTTCTCTTATTTTTGGCCATATTTTGTAAGAGAAATTATCCCCCGCATGCTTGGAACAACTTTATATTTAGTACAAATGTACAGTTTTATCAGCTTATTCATTCTTTCAAATATTTTGTTGTTCCATGAATGCGGAGAATATTATCCAAAGCAATATAGCATTAAAAAACCCTGCAAAATCAGTTATTTTGTGCTGTTTTGTCAATTATGGTCTATTTTGACATCATCTGTGACGTCATTATACCGTCATAAATGATAAATTGGTTTATTTTCTTTGAATATAGACATTTTACCACAAATTATGTAATTATGAGGTAGTTATGAAGCTATCCATATTTTGGGCCAAAGCGTGGCCTTATCATCTCTACTCCTTTGGTCACAATAGTCCTTTGGTGGTCCCCTTTAAAAATTGTATCCAGCAGGTCTGTACCTCATCCAAGATGGCCGCCAGCAGGGATTGGAGCCTATGGGAAAACACATTCAAAGATCTTCTTCTCAGAAACTACTTGTCTAATTAGAACCAAACTTAGTCACAATGGTCCTTAGATGGTCCCTTCCAAAAAGTATCTGACAGGTCCATACCTCATCCAAGATGGCCGCCAGCAAGGAACATAGTTTTAACATTAGACCCTATGGGAAACACATTCAAAGATCTTCTTCTCAAAAACTGCTAGTTCAGTTAGAACCAAACTTAGTCACAATGGTCCTAAGATGGTCCCTTCCAAAAAATGTATCCAACAGGTCCGTACCTCATCCAAGATGGCCGCCAGCGGGGAACATAGTTTTAATATTGGACCATAAGGAAAAAACATTCAAAGATCTTCTTCTCAGAAACTGCTAGTCCAATAAGAACCAAACTTAGTCACAATGGTTCTTTGATGGTCCCTTCCAAAAAAGGTATCCGACAGGTCTGTACCTCATCCAAGATGGCTGCCAGCGGGGAACACAGTTTTAACATTAGACCCTATGGGAAAACACATTCAAAGATACAGAAACTACCAGTCCAGTTAGAACCAAACTTAGTCACAATGGTCCTTAGATGGTCCCATCTAAAAAAGGTATCCGACAGGTCTTTACCTCATCCAAGATGGCCGCCGGGGGAAACATAGTTTTAACATTGGACGCTATTGGAAAACACATTAAAATATCTTCTTCTCAGAAAATACCAGTCCAATTAGAACCAATTTTAGTAACAATGGTCCTTAGATGATCCCTTTCAAAAAAGGTATCCGACAGGTCCATACCTCATCCAAGATGGCCCTGTCCAATAAAGGTCCTTATGTCCTTACAGTACAAGGTGGCGGCCAGTAGGGTACACCTATGGTTAAATATGAAACACATTCAAGCCTAAAATGATTTATTAACAAAAATGGTTACAAAAGTTTTATTGTTCATACAGAAATAATTTTTACCTGCGTTACCAATGGTGACCGCAGGTCTAGGAGCCGCTCGATTCCGTCCGTCAGTCTGTCCGTCTGTCACGCTTTGGGGGTACCAAGTTTGTGTAATCTGAAACTATGACATCTTTAACCTGATTCTTCTGAATTTTTGCACAGTTGTTCTTGACACATTGAAGATGTGCACCTCTCCTTTTGGTGAGATTTGAATAAAAATTGTCGATTTTATCCATTGTTGAACTTAGTCATTTTGTCATCAAATTTTAACATTACGTTACTGAGTTTGTGTAATCTAGAACTCTTGACACCTTATACCTAATGCTTTTGAAACTTTGCACAGTTGTTCTGGATACATTGAAGATGTGCACCTCTCCTTTTGGTGAGATTTGAAAAAAAAAATTGTGGAATTTAAACATTGTTGAACTTTGTCATTTTTTCATCATATTTTAACATTATGGTACTGAGTTTGTGTAATCTGAAACTCCTGCACCTTATACCTGATGCTTTTGAACTTTGCACAGATGTTCTGGACGCACTGAAGATGTGCACCATCCCTTTTGACAAGATTTGAATTAATATTGTTGAATTTATCCATTGTTGAACTTCGTCATTTTTTCATCAAATTTCAACATTAAGTTTCTGGGTTTGTGTAATCTGAGAACTCTGACTCCTTATACCTGATGCTTTTGAAACTTTGCACAGTTGTTCTTAACACATTGAAGATGTGCACCTCCCCTTTTGGGCAGATTTGAATAAAAAATGTCAAATTTACGCATTGTTGAACTTAGTCATTTTTTCAGCATATTTTATCATTACAGTGCCTGGTAAATCCACATCTCTGACTAAATACATCTGACACTTTGCACTGTTGTTTGAATACATTGATGATGTGAACCTCCCTTTTAGGCCAGTTTTGATTAAAAAATGTCAAATTTATCCATTATTGAACATGGTACTTTATTTCATCATATTCATTATGGTACTCGGTTTTTGTTCAGAGATGTTGCAGAGTTTTGAACACACTGATCATCGGCAGCTATTCTTGAATTTTTGCATTGCTTTCACACATTTTCTCATAAAGATTCAAAGTACTTGTTTATTTGAAACTCGGGTATGGTTTTCACCTTTGCTGAAGTGATATAGACGCTTTGTTCAACTTTGTACATTTAGTTTTTTTTTTTTTTTACGTGCGTCACCAGGTCTAGGAGCCGCTCGACTCCATCCGGCCGTCTGTCTGTCCGTCCGTTCATTACACTTTGGGGGTACCAAGTTTGTGTAATCTGAGACTTGGACACCTTTCACCCGATACTTTTGAAACTTTGCACAGTTGTTCTGAACACATTGAAGATGTGCACATTCCTTTTGGTGAGATTTGGATAAAAATTGTAGAATTTATCCATTGTTGAACTTAGTCATTTTTTCTTCAAATTTTAACATTATGGTATTGAGTTTGTGTAATCTGAAACTCTGACACCTTATACCTGATGCTTTTGAAACTTTGCACAATTCTTCTGAACACATTGAAGATGTTCACCTCCCCTTTTGGTGAGATTTGGATAAAAATTGTCGAATTTATCCATTGTTGAACGTAGTCATTTTTTTCATCAAATTTTAACATTACGGTACTGAGTTTGTGTAATCTGAAACTCTGATACCTTATACCTGATGCTTTTGAAACTTAGCACAGTTATTCTGAACATATTGAAGATGTGCACCGTACCTTTTGGTGAGATTTGGATAAAAATTGTTGAATTTATCCATTGTTGAACTTAGTCATTTTTTTCTTCAAATTTTAACATTGCGTTACTGAGTTTGTGTAATCTGACACCTTATACCTGATGCTTTTGAAACTTTTTTTTTTTTTTAACAAAATAATATATTTATTGCACTATTGCTGTAAACAATCCATCTAAGGCTACAGCATTCACCTCAGATGCCCTTAGTGTTAATTTAATAGGAATAGGGATTCCTATTAATAAATGTTAGTATATTGTACATAACATAAGACATATTAATATTAAATTAAATTATACTAATTACTTGAAAACAAAAATTAGTCATCAAAATTGCGATTATTTAAAAAAAGAACTGACTCTTTAAACACATTATCAGTAGATACTTTCATCAATTGCAAAATTTGAGATCGGTACAGTAACTCTTTTTTAAATTTCTGGTCCGACAGATAATAAGATTTATTAATACTGAATAAAATAATTGTGAAAATGTAATTCACCCAGTAATACTTTTCATCTTCAATTTTGTAACCAAATATTAAGTAGTTTTCATGGATAACATGATGTCCAATTTTTATTCGATCTAACATAAGTTTTACCTTTTGCCAAAAATCATTCAAATATTTACAAGTGATAAAGTGTCTATAGTTCTCTAATACATTACAAATAGAGCATAAAGGAGAATTGCTGATTTTCCATACATTCAATAATTGCTTACATGGTAAAATATAATGTAGTAGTTTCCACCTTAACATTTTCAACTTATGTTCATGCAGAAATTTAAATATAAAATAGAGGGTGTGCTCTAATTTCTGAGACAGACCAACACTTTGCACTAAATTTTCCCACTTCATAAATCCTGTGGGTTTTTCTTTTGACATTCCATTACATAATATATAAATTTCTTTAGATGTCATATATTGAAGAAAATGTTTTTTATTATTCCTGTCTCTCCTTTTGGTGAGATTTGAAAAAAAAATTGTGGAATTTAAACATTGTTGAACTTTGTCATTTTTTCATCATATTTTAACATTATGGTACTGAGTTTGTGTAATCTGAAACTCCTGCACCTTATACCTGATGCTTTTGAAACTTTGCACAGTTGTTTCGAACACATTGAAGATGTGCACCTCCCCTTTTGGTGAGATTTGGATAAAAATTGTTAAATTAATCCTTTTTTGAACTTAGTCATTTTTTCATCAAATTTTAACATTATGCTTTGGGGGTACCAAGTTTGTGTAATCTGAAACTCAGACACCTTATACCTGATGCTTTTGAAAATTTGCACAGTTGTTCTGAACACAATGAAGATGTGCACCTCCTCTTGTTGGCAGATTTGAATGAAAAATGTTGAATTTATTCATTGTTGAACTTGGTCATTTTTCAGCATATTTTGACATTACAGTGCCTGGTGGGTGTAATCTGAAACATTCACATCTCTGTCAAAATAATTCTGAAAGTTTGCACTGTTGTTTGAACACATTGATGATGTGAACCTCCCCTTTTAAGCCAGTTTTGATTTTAAAAATGTCAAATTTATCTATTATTGAACTTGTACTTTGTATTGTATTGTATCATATTATATCATCATGGTACTCAATTTTTGTCCAGAGACATTGCAGTGTTTTGAAGGCGCTGATCATGGGCAGCTATTCTTGAATTTTTGCATTGCTTTCACATATTTTCTCATAAAGATTCAAAGTACTTGTTTATTTGAAACTCAGGTTTTTGTTTTCACCTTTGCTGAAGTGATATGGACTATTTCCATTTTATGCTTTGTTCAACTTTGTACATTTAGTTTTGTTTTTTTCTTCTTTTTTTTGTCTTTAACAGTAATAGGGTTGAAATTAATATAATCTCAATTATAACTTGCATTTGAAGAATGTTTTGGTAATAAGGTAAATGAATACTTGTTTGAATTGGTAAACCTATTCGTGACATTCTGTTAGGTTGGGTTAAAAAAACAATATCTCAGTTGAACATGAGTGACGGTGACCCAGGTCCAGACATGTAATTGGTCTTGTCTTCTTTTGTTTTGTCTATTATTCTTTTTTTTTTGTCTATAACAGTAATAGGGTTGAACTTAATATAATCTCAGTTATAACTTGCATTTAAAGAATGTTTTGGTAATAAGGTAAATGAATGCTTGTTTGAATTGGCAAACCTATACATGACATTCTGTTATGTGGAAAAAAAAACACTTTCTCAGTTGAACATGAGTGACGGTGACGCAGGTCCAGACATGTAATTGGTCTTGTTTTATTACTAGAACTTGTACTATATATATGAAATAGTTCTCAGTATGTACACCAAAACATTTTTAGGGAGTGTCTATAATTTAAAGATAGGTATAATAAAAGTGAAAATTTTAAAAAGGGAGATAATTAAACTAAGGGAGGTTATAAACTTAATTTTCTTTTCAAACATGTTATAATTACAGCAATTTATCAGGACAATCTTTACCACTTTTCTTTTTAAGGGGTCTCTGAATGCTTTGATTTCAGCAATATGTATTACTTTGAATATAAGGGGAACCCCTGCCCAAATTTTTTTTTGAACTGTGGTCTGATTTAGGTTGTAATGGATGGAGGAGCTCTTGATTGCCATGGAAATCAGACTAAAAACACTGTAACTTTAGAAAAAAAAGTATACTGCTACATATTTTATTTACAGTTTCAGCAATGTGTATAAACTAGATTATTAGGGCAACCTCTGCCCAATTTTTTTAAAAGGGGGCTCAAAATGTATTTAATTTCAGCAGTATGTATTATATAGATGATAAAATTTTTTTGAATGGGGGTCTGTTATGGGTTATAATGGATGATGGTGCTTTCAGTTGCCATTAACACCAAACAAGAAAACTGAGAAATTTTAGAAAAAAAATCATTCTGCTAAATTTTAAATTCCAATCCAAGGTTGTTTCTAGCAGTGAATATAGCTTAAACTCGGGACCTTATTGGAAATACCATTCATCTTTCTATGTCAGCCATGGCCCAGGTGAGCAATACAGGCTCTTGAGAGCCTCTTGTTCATGTTTTGTTTTGAAATGTATTAGAGATAAAGGGTAAGCTTACTTGCAGAAAATTCTCGGAAGTCAAGGAAGTTAATAAGCTTTGAACCTCTTAGTTATTATTTATCAGAAATGATTTATTAGTTATAACTTTCATTGTAATTCTCTCCCAACATCAAGCACACTTTGATGGAAATCCAGGTAGTGGTGCATATATTTGTAATTATTTTGAAAATGGGGACAGTATGAATGCTTCACCATCATTTGTTTAAATGTGCCATGAGTAATTTTATGGTATGTTAATATGCATTTAATATTTTGTTTTGGATTAAAATCATGAATTCATACAGGAAATATTCATTTCATATTTAGCAATTAAATGGAGAAGAATATGTGAAGTATGTAAAAATATGTATGTAAAACATTATCTTACTTTCTATCAAAAACTCAACACATCAAGTACATGAATTATTGTTGATTTTGCCAGCAATAAATATGCTTTTAAAATTTTGACTGATTGATTGATGAGAAGTCTCTTGTATTTATTTTAGTAGTTTTGCCTTCGCTATAAACATATGAAAAATACTTAGAGAGAACTGCAAATATAAATGGTCATGTAACTTGATAAATGGGAACCTCATGTGATGTTACATTTAAACAACAAGCATAGTATGTTGATCCAGACAGGACTCATTGTACATCATTTAAAGTTTTACTCAAGAAAGATGCATCCATCCATCAGGATAAGCCAAATTTATGCTTTCTTTTTCATGCAAGTCTACAAAAAATGAAAACTTTGGAAATAAATGTAAAATAATTAATTTCAAGTACTGCTATACTAATAACCAGACATTTACCATGTTTTTTTATTGTTTATAGTAGGTAGAGACAAAAGTAGTACCAAAAAGCGTGATGTGCGTCTCAAGAAAAAAAGAAAAAAGGAAAATGAAACATTAGGAATCTCTTTTCTGGAATTTTCTGACAGTGAATCTCAAAATCAGGGCACAAATAGACTAGAAAGTGTCGATAGTAAAACAGACAGTTTAGATGTAGGGTTACCAGATCCAGTGAAAAATCTTAGAAGGCCATCACCGAAGAAAAGGGGTAAAATAAATCAAGAATGTAAGAGAAAGAAAACAAGTGTAAATGATGTGTCAGATACTTACACAATACTCACTGTGGATGATATTGGTGACAGTGACACTGCGCAAGTGGAATGTGGAGACCCATCTGATGACTTCCAGACTCTTATTAACAAAATTGGTGAACAGGAAGATGTAAAAATTCATAAGGACAATACTGACGATGATCAGTTAGATATGTCCGTTTTGGATGACATATTTTCATCAAGAGGTAATTCAAGACAAAAACGAAGAAAACCTCCACAAAAACATAAAAAATTAAACGTTGACAATTCAGTTAATGAATCTTTGACTGAAACGAGTGCTACTGAAGAGGACGAAAATCCTTTTGGAAACACGAGTACATTAAAAGACGATGACTTTGATGTATTTAGTGATCCCATAAAATGGAAAAGCCGGAAAAGGCAGCAAAAAGGACATGTTTCATTAGTCGATCAGTTGGTATCTGATGCCGCAGATGAATACGACGACCTTTTCAAATCGGGGAAGATGAAAAAGATGAAGAAATCACAAGAATTAAAAACTGCTAATAATAGCAGTGAAGTATCAAATGTTGACCCATCAGCAAGTTTGTTTTAACTTCTACTTTGTGTTTATTTCTTTTTTAATTGAACCTCTGTTTTATTTGTAGTCTCAGGAGAACAATTTTAGACTTATTGTCTCAATTGTCTCATTTTTAATGGCCCAATAAAGTATGAAAAAAGATAAAGACATGTTACCACTACGATTTTGGTGTAGTTTCTACAAATTTTTACCTGAAACTATGCCCTACTCTTTTATTTACATTTTCTACGCTTATGTGTGACTGGTGTATATCAGGTCCTTTTCAAAGATAACTCATTTATTTCAGATCTGACTGAAAATCATGACCACATGTGCAGAACATAGTTTAACATAGGACCCTATAGGAAAAGCATATTTTGATTATCTTCTTTGAAGCTACCTAAACAAACAGAACCAAACTTTACTCAAAGATGTATGAAGTGTTCTTGACAAGTACTGTTTATGTTCAGATCGGAGAAAAACATGGCTGTCAGTTTTGAGAAATAGTTTTAAGAGGTCTATTGAAACAACATTTTGATCATTTCCTCTGTAAATACAACAGTAAATTGAACTTCCAAGAATCTCATTTTAACAAACATGGTTTCCAGTGCAGAACATAGTCTAACATATAAACCTGTAATAAAAAAACATCATTTGTTGGAGTGATATGTGGCAGAACCATTCTACAAAAACATGGCTTCCATTATTGAAAATAACAATATGAGAAAAAGTATTGATGCAAACTGTACTGAATTATGTGTGTATCATTTATGAATTTAGGGTCCTTCTGGAATCTGTTGTCTGTGAGGCATATATCAATGACCTGTGGTGGTCAGGGTCTTTTTGATGGAATCTGTTGTCTGTGAGGCATATATCAATGACCTGCGGTGGTCAGGGTCATTTTGATGGAATCTGTTGTCTGTGAGGCATATATCAATGACCTGCAGTTGTCAGGGTCTTTTTGATGGAATCTGTTGTCTGTGAGGCATATATCAATGACCTGCGGTGGTCAGGGTCATTTTGATGGAATCTGTTGTCTGTGAGGCATATATGAAGGACCTGCAGTGGTCAGGATCTTTTTGATGGAATCTGTTGTCTTTGAGGCATACATCAATGACCTGGGGTGGTCAGGGTCTTTTTGATGGAATCTGTTGTCTTTGAGGCATATTGACCTGGGGTGGTCAGGATCTTTTTGATGGAACCTGTTATTCGGGTTTCACATGTCAATAATCTTTGGTCAGGGTCCTTGGATAATCTGTTACATATATATTAATGAGCTTTGGCCAAGGTCCTGTCGTTGAATCTGGTATTTATGCGTCCCCATATAAACTCATCTTTTCTACATGAATGTTTCAGGGTTTAATTTTGTGTCTTTGGTATATATTATATCAATGACCTTTGGTCAGTGTCATCTTTCAGAATATATGTGTAATATATCACTTACTTTGGAAATATGATTACTCTCTCTCATATATCAAAGACCTTTGGTCAGTTTCCATTATTTTTTGTTTTTGCAGATAGGTTGGTATAAATAAAAAAAAACAATTTTATTTTGTTATACAACAAATTGGTAAGCAGTCGAACTGTCCCTTTCTATTCACCCCATCCATCATTCCAATATAGGCAGCAAATATTTTCATGTTTTTATACAGGTCATACTTATAAAGAGATTCGTAAGTATTTGATTTATACCCTATTTGTTTCAAAATATCTTACCAGTATATTCAGTAAGTATAGTTTCACAAGTATTTTTTGTTACAGTGAATATATTCTGATGAATGATGTTGTACAGTACTCTGAAAATTCAAGTTTGCAGATTTTGTGATCCCTTAGTGATCATTTTGCAGTCAATGATTGCAATCAATGATTGTTTTTTATGCCCCCGTGACGAAAAGTCGGGGGGCATATTGTTTTACCCTTGTCCGTCCGTCCGTCCGTACGAATGAAAAACACAACTATTCATGTTTTTTAGAAAGTTTGCAAACAAATTCCAACTACTTCAAAGGAATCTTTAACTTACAATAAGTAGATGTGCACACACAGTCATATCTCTTGGAATATTCAAAATGGCCGTGGTTGCCATGGAAACTGAAAAAAAGGCGGGAAAATTCAAAGTGCCTCAAATTTGATGAAACTTTACAAGAAGGATGTGTAGCTCCCATAGAAATGATTTTGGGTCTCAGAATTTTCAAAATGGCTGCCGTTGCCATGGAAAGTGGGAAAAGGCGGGAAAATTAAAAGTGCCTCAAAATGGACGAAACTTTACAGGAAGATTGCCTAACACCCATGTAATTGATTTTCGGGCTCAGAACTTCCCTTTTATATATTTTGGAAAAAGGGGAGGCATATCATTGTGTCCATACTTGTACTGTGTCAACGCCTGTATTGTGTCAACACACACTTAAATTTGCACTTGCCATATTGATTCAGAGTTCAATGAGCGGGGGCATAATTGGTTGCCATTCGGCGACAGCTCTAGTTTCTCTTAAGATCATTGATCAAACCAGCATATGTGATCAATGATCATGAAACAATGCAATCCTTGATCGCAAGATTGTTATTCTTGATCACGAGGTTGTGATCCTTGGTCCAAACTGTATGTTAGTTTATCATTTGTTTATTATTTAAAAATTCATTTTAAGATTTTTTTTATTAAATGTTTTGTGTGTTTACTTCTGATTATTGAAAACTTATACCAGGAGTATGGTTCATTGAAAAGTATTTGATTATGACCTACACGGCAATAAAAATCTAACAATCAAAAGGATTGATTTAAAAAAAATGTTACATTAGATATAAAGTTTCTCTTAGTGATTCTTTTACAGCCAAATAATTATGTTGAATTTTCAGGACACTGTATCTGAATACTAAAATGGTGATTTAACCATTTGTTCAATCTGAATATTTTTTTCATTATTTAAATCTCAATTACTGTAATTGAATAAATAATTCATAAGAAAATCATACTATAAAATAGACTTGTAGTGCATTCTTATTGCATAAGTTTAACCTCAATGGACAAGTAAGCTACAAACTTCAAAACTTAGTGAATTTGCAGTTTAAGTTTGAAGTCAGAAAATAGAAGACAATCCAGAGGATAACGGTAATTGGCACAGTATTAATTATTGATGTTGTTATCCATTTCATAGTTCTGTAGTACATTTTTACAAATTTAGAAATTACCCATCACTGTTGAATGATGGCTCCAACCAGTCAACATATATCCTTTTTTTTAGCTCACCTGGCCGAAAAGGCCATGTGAGCTTTTGCCATCACTCGATGTCCGTCATCCGTCCGTAAAGTTTTTACATTTTGACTATCTCCTCAAAAACCACTGGACCAATTTTAACCAAACTTTACAGGAGTGATGAATGGAAGGTCCTTTACTAATTTGCTGAAATTTTTCCGATCCACCAAAAAACATGGCCGCCAGCGCAGAACTTAGTTTTTAACGTTGGACCCTATGGGAAAAACCTATATTCGCTATCTCCTCTGAAGCTACAAAAGCAAATTAAACCAAACTTTACAAGAATGATGTATGGAAGGTCCTTTATGTAGATTGTTGAAATTTTTTCGATCCACCAATAAACATGGCCGCGAACGCTGAACTTAGGGTTTAACATTGGACTCTATGGGAAAAAGCATATATTTGCTCTCTCCTCTGAAGTTACTGAAGCAAATTGAACCAAACTTTACAGGAATGATGTATGGAAGGTACTTGATGTAGGTTTCCAAATTTTTCTGATCTGCTAAAAAACATGGCCGCCAGCACGAAACATAGTTTTACACTGGACCCTATGGGAAAAGCATATATTTGTTATCTCCTCTGAAGCTACCGAAGCGAAATTGAACTAAACTTTACAGGAATGATGTATGGAAGGTCCTTCACATAGATTGCCAAAGGTTTTCTATCTGCTAAAAAACATGGCCACCAGCACGAAACATAGTTTTACACTGGACCCTATAGGGAAAAGCATATATTTGCTATCTCCTCTGAAACTACTGAAGCAAATTGAACAAAACTTTACAGGAACAATATATGGAAGGTCCTTCAAATAGATTGCAGAAAATTTTCTGTTCCGCTGAAAAACATGGCTGCCAGCGCTGAACTAAGTTTAACCTAGGACCCTATGGGAAAAGCATATATTTGCTATCTCCTCTGAAGCTACTGAAGCAAATTGAACCAAACTTTACAGGAATGATGTATGGAAGGTTCTCTATGTAGATTGCCAAAAATTAGCCTATCCGCTAAAAACCATGGCCGCCAGCACAGAACATAGTTTAACATTGGACCCTATGGGAAAAGCATATATTGGATGTGGTTTGTTTCCATTGATTTATTCATTTTTTTACCTTTTTTGGGGCCATGTAGGGCTTGCTATATGGTGTGAAGTTCCTCACTGTGTTGAAGACCGTATGGTGACCCCCTAGATGCTTTGTTTTTACCTGGATATGGGATCTTGTCTCCTTGACATTTACCCCCATTTCCTTTCTACTTCATATTTGCTATCTCCTCTGAAGCTATTGAAGCAAATTGAACCAAACTTTACAGGAATGTTGTATGGAAGGTCCTTTATTTAGATTGCCAAAATTTTCCCCATCAGCTAAAAAACATGGCCGCTGTCGCAGAACATAGTTTAACATGGGACCCTATGGGAAAAGCATATATTTGCCATCTCCTCTGAAGCTACATAAGCAAATTGAACCAAACTTTACAGGAAGGATGTATGGAAGGTCCTCCACATAGATTGCCGAAAATTTTCTGATCCAATAAAATATATGGCCACCTGCACAAAGCATAGTTTAACTTTGGACCCTATGGGAAGATCATGTTTTCATAATCCGGAAATATTTGGACATTTGGATTTAAAATTAAATTACTTGTTTTCATTAAATATTCTCTTTGGACATTTCATATAATAGGTTGTAGACATTTAATTTACATAATTCTTAGTGCTAATGTGACAAGTGAGTTTAATCTATTTATTCTTTCCTTTATTTCTTTCGTTTTACATTAATTTCTCAATTATTTCTATATTTTTCAAAATATGATTGTCGCGCTGGAAGCCGGATAGAGTTATTTAATATCTTTGGACACTAATCTGTTTACATAACAACTGTTTTTAATTATCTATATATAATGTTATTTTGTATTATTATTCAGTTTCGATTTTGGGTCTGGAAGTGTCCAGATACTGCGAAATAAATGTGTATAATTTGGAATACCGTATTTGTTTCATATAGCCGGAATTTTACCCGGTTATATATTGGTCGAGTTAACCGCGGCACGATCTTCGGTACCCTAGTTTCCCCAAACTAGAAATGAACTCGTGGACAAATACCATGATGAATGGATATTGGATTGACCAGTCATATAGAAATGGAGTACCATTTTCAAGAATGCACAATATGGAGTATCTGTGCAAGTGTTGCGGTAAGACCGTAAACATGTTCGAATTACATAGATGCTGCGCCTTAAATTCTTTCTGCTACAAATGTAGACGTTTTGGACATTATTCATGTGTGTGTAATTTTCATCAGGAACCTATGGACAAATCAAGAGTCAAAAGAAAATCAAATTCAAAATTCAATGAGACCGTGAGCGCATGAAGGAATTTATTGAGAAGAAACAACGGCCGGTCTTTCCGTTTAATGGACTAGACGATGCCGAGCTTTTGACCATTATTTCACCGACATGCCTGTGCGAGTCAAAACGAGATGCAATAAGAAAGAAAAACGTGTCTAACAAAGGTTTACTGCACAAAATAAAAATATTAAAAATTGAAAATTCATAATTACAATATCTTGTGCAAGAAAATGTGGATTTAAAAAGGTGTATTGAAAGCAAAAATTCTGAAAATGAAAACAACTTAAGGCAAATTAAAGTGATGGAAGAAAAGTTAGAAGAATTCGAATTTTTGAAAGAAAAGTATGAGTATGAAAACCGCCAATTGATAGACTTTCAGGAGGATTTATTTTTGGAATGAAATCGTATACGTGCAGAGTTAAGAAAAGCTGAGGAGGAAGGCGAATCACAGAAACAAATGCAACGTGAGATAGAAGGACTTAAAGAGGAAGATGCAGTGAAACCCTACAAAATTCAACAGCTTTTGCATGAACTATCAGAACTGGACAAACGGCAACGAGGACCACCTATTCCTATGGGCAAAGCAAAATGTTCAAGAGGACAGTACCCCAGACGATGAAACTAGTTGTATATTCGGCAAACTCGGGGACCGAGTTTAGGGGGAGTAAGGGAGATCATAACCGGAAATATTTGGACATTTGGATTTAAAATTAAATTACTTGTTTTCATAAAATATTCTCTTTGGACATTTCATATAATATGTTGTAGACATTCAATTTACACAATTCTTAGTGCTAATGTGACAAGTGAGTTAATCTATTTATTCTTTCCTTTATTCTTTTGTTTTACAATAATTTCTCAATTATTTCTATATTTTTCAAAATATGTTGGTCGCGCTGGAAGCCGGATAGAGTTATTTAATATCTTTGGACACTAATCTGTTGACATAACAACTGTTTTTAATTATCTATATGTTATGGTTACTTTGTATTATTATTCAGTTTCGATTTTGGGTCTGGAAGTGTCCAGATACTGCAAAATAAAAGTGTATAATTTGGAATACCGTATTTGTTTCATATAGCCGGAATTTTACCCGGTTATGTTTTCATCTACTCCTCTGATACCACTGAAGCAAATTCAACCAAAATTTACAGGAATGAGGTACGGGAGGTACTATACAAAATAGCTCATTTCATTTGGATTTGACAAAAAACGTGGAAACCAGTGCAAAACATAGTTTAACATTGGAACCTGGTATGAGATAACCACCCTTTTCATCCTCTTCTCTGAAACTAATCAAGCAAATTTAACTAAATGTATAGAGGGAACTTTGCAAAAATTATTCATTTCAATAGGATCAGACAAAAAACACGGGTGCTAATGGAGAACATAGCTAAACATTTGACCCCATTGAAAAAAAAACATCTGTTTTGGTCGTGCATGGTATAGAAGCATTTTGTCAGGTGAGCGATACAGGCTCAGTCTCTGAGCCTCTAGTATCTTTACAGGACTGATGTCCAGAAAGCTGTTGTCATTACTTAAGTGTCGAATTGTCGCCATGAAAAGCTTTAACTTTGTCATTAGAAACTACGTAAACTTTGTCTCCGTGAGTGTTATTTTCTTTGTCTCTTAGCGTTATCTTCTTGGGTCATATACTTCATATTTGGTATGTAATTGAAATTTATCATATTTGAATGAAAGTCCACACTCCCAAAATTTGGATCTCTCTGAGTATGCTTACTCCAGAAAGGTTTTGTTTTAAAAGTGGGTACTGTTAATATAGCCCTTTTAAATGGCATTTTTTCTGTTTCATGTTATCCTCTATCTGCATTAGATTTTATAGACTTTGGCCCATGTACATATACTCCATATCCTTTCATTGTTTGTTTATCAGTGATTAGGGAATTTTTCTTTCAAGAGTTAATTCAGACCTCTGGTACTGCAACTTTTAGATAATTTATATCTAGTATTTACATGCTTTTTTGTACGAGTCTAGATCTCAGTCTCAACAACTCTTTACAATATTTAGTCTGTGGATGCATTTTGTAGTCACGAAAGTCCAGAAAAAAGTAGGTCACCCTGGCCTGCCTTTCGTAAACAATGAAAATGCACATGAGACAAAGTCTCTACAAATACATGGTAAGACCAAACAATTAAACAACGCTTTTATTGTTTTTATGCCCCGCCCATGAATGTAGGAGGGGCATATAGTGTTACCCTTGTCCGTCTGTACGACCGTACGTCTGTACGTCTGGTTAAGTTTTGCGTTAAGGTACATTTCTCAGGAACTGTGAGAGGTAGAACAATAATAGTAGGCCAGTAGGTAGGTATTTGATAGTACTGCAGAGTTCTTAAGGTAGTTTTACGAAAGGATATGGAGTAAATGAACATGAGACCATAACTCATATGTAAACTCCAACTGCAATAATTTTAATGAGCTGTATGGCCATTTCGGAAATTAATTCCTCATCAGCAGCACTAGAACCTAAACAAGGGAAATCCATAATTTCAAAAATATTTAAAATGCATAAAACCAAACGAAATCCGAATGATCAGTAATATCAAATATATCTAAGGACAAAACTACGATGGAGGGAGTTAATCCTAAGGTTTTAGAATTTACATAAATTAAGATAATAGTAATTGAACAAAGTGTACACATGATATATTATCTCATGTATGAGTACACCGTATCTTTGACTCTTTGACCTACATTTCATGCTTGAGTTACTCTGATTAAGTTTTGTGTTGAAGTCCATTTCTCAACAACTAAACATTATAGGACAATGATGTTTCATATAATTTATTGCCTTGATGAGTACTACCCAAATCATTGACAATTAGGTGGCTTTGACCTACATTTTACGCTTCAGTGACTTTGGTTAAGTTTTGCGTAAAAGTCCATTTCCCAACAATTACGCATTATAAGACAATGATGTTTCATTAAATTAATTGCCTTGATGAGTACTACCCAAATCATTGACAATTAGGTTGCTTTGACCTACATTTTACGCGTCAGTGACTTTGGTTCTGTTTTGCATTAAAGTCCATTTCTCAACAACTACATTATAGGACAATGATGTTTCATATAATTTATTGCCTTGACAAGTACTACCCAAATCATTGACATTTATGTGGCTTTGGCCTACATTTTACACTCCAGTGACTTTGGTAAAGTTTTGCGTTAAAGTCCATTTCACAACAACTACACATTATAAGACAATGATGGTTCATCAAATATATTGCCTTGATGAGTACTACCAAAATCATTGACAATTAGGTGACTTTGACCTACATTTTACGCTTCAGTGACTTTGGTTAAGTTTTGCATTTAAGTCTATTCCTCAACTACTATGTATTGTAGCATCATAATATTTTACTGTAACATTCATTCAAAGGAGATCTGTCTATTTCACAATTAATTTTGTGTCCATGACCTACATTTTATGAGTGATTGACCTTGTTTTAAATTTGGCATTTTATCACAATTCAGTTTTCGATAAATATATTGGCGGGGCATGCGTGTCTTACAGACACATTTTCTATTTTTTTTTAGCTCAACTGGCCTAAATGACCATGTGAGCTTTTGCCATCACTTGGCGTCCGTGGTGCGTCCATAAACTTTCTACATTTTGACTATCTCCTCAGAAACCACTGGACCAATTTTGACCAAACTTTACAGGAATTATGTATGGAAGGTCCTCATGTAGACTGCCGAAATTTTTCTCATCCGCTAATAAAACATGGCAACCAGCGCAGAACATAGTTTAACATGGAACCCTTTGGGAAAAACATATATTTGCTATCTCCTCTGAAGCTACTGAAGTAAATTAAACCAAACTTTACAGGAATGATGTCTGGAAGGTCCTTTATGTAGATTGCCGAAATTTTTCCGATCCGCCAAAAACATGGGCCAGCGCTGAACTTGGGTTTAACATTGCAACCTATGGGAAACTAAGTTCAACATTGCACCCTATGGGAAAAGTCATATATTTGTTATCTCCTCTGAAGCTACAGGAGCAAATTGAACCAAACTTTACAGGAATGATGTATGGAAGGTACTTTATGTAGATTGCCGAAATTTTTCTGATCTGCTAAAAACATTTTCACCAGCGCAGAACCTAGTTTAACATGGACCCTTTGGGAAAAGTATATATTTGCTATCTCCTCTGAAGCTACTGAAGCAAACTGAACCAAACTTTACAAGAAGAATGTTGTATGGAAAGTCCTTTATGTAGATTGCAGAAATTTTTCCTATCCGAAAAAAAACATGGTCGCCAGCGCTGAACTTAGGTTTAACATTGCACCCTATCGGAAAAAGCATATATTTGCTATCTCCTCTGAAGCTACTGAAGTAAATTGTACCAAACTTTACAGGAATGATGTATGGAAGGTCCTTTATATAGATTGCCGAATTTTTTCTTATCCGCTAAAAAACATGGCCGCCAGCGCAGAACATAGTTTAACATGGGACCCTACGGGAAAACACATTTGCTATCACATCTGAAGCTACTGAAGCAAATGAAACCAAACTTTACAGGAATCATGTATGGAAGGTCCTTTATGTAGATTGCCGAAATTTTTCCGATCCGCCAAAAAAAATGGCCGCCAGCGCTGAACTTATGTTTAACATTGCACCCTATGGGAAAAAGCATATATTTGTTATCTCCTCTGGAGCTACTGAAGCAAATTGAACCATACTTGACAGGAATGATGTATGGAAGGTACTTTATATAGATTGCTGAAATTTTTCTGATCTGCTAAAAAAACATGGCCGCCAGTGCAGAACATAATGTAACATTGGACCCTATGGGAAAGGCATTTATTTGCTATCTCCTGAAGCTACTTAAGCAAATTTGAACCAAACTTTACAGGAATGATGTATGGAAGGTACTTCTATAGATTGCCAAAAATTTTCTAATCCAATAAAAAAAGTGGCCGCCAGCACGAAACATGGTTTAACATTGGACCCTATGGGAAAATCATGTTTTTATCATCTCCTCTGGTACTTCTGAAGCAAATTCAACCAAACTTTACGGGAATGATGGACGGAAGGTACTTTACAAAAATTGCTCATTTCGTTTCGAATTGACAAAAAACGTAGAATGCAGTGCAAAATATAGTTTAACATTGGAGCCCGGTATGAGATAACCATCTTTTTCATCATCTTCTCTGAAACTAATCAAGCAGTTTAATTAATGTATAGAGGGGACTTTGCAAAGATTATTCATTTCAATAGGATCATACAAAAACCACGGGTGCAAATGGAGAACATAGCTAAACATTTGACCCCATTGGTAAAAAAAAAACATCTGTTTTGGTCATGCATGGCATAGAAGCATTTTGTCAGGTGAGCGATAGAGGCTCAGCCTCTGAGCCTCTAGTTTCATCTTACGTCTCAATGAGGCCTTCAACAATGAGCTTTGCTCCTCAAAGTAATTTCGCGTGGGCATTATAAACAGGTGGTCGGAATAACATTCTGAAATATCAAAAAGTAAAATGCCAAAATTTTGAAAATATGGCATAATCGTGTATCCATATGAGAAATTCTCTCAAGAACAAGTACACCATAACTGAAATGTATTTATAGAGCATACATCTGTGCATGAGTGACACAGGTTCAAGTTTTTTTTTAAGATTTCGGGTTCTAGCCATTATCTTGCATCACAAAAATGTAAAAAACAAAATACCCCCATATTTCAA
>MJUU01007608.1:3531-20428 GCA_002080025.1 Modiolus philippinarum
TTTTTATACGACCGCAAAAATTTTGCGGTCGTGTTATGGTATGGCGCTGGCGTCGGCGTCTGTGGACAGCATAACTTTGGTTCTAGTGAACGGATTGTTACCAAATTTTAGCATGATGTTTGTTGGCACAAGCTTAAGCCCGGGTTTTAATTGGCATTCCCTGCCCAACCTGTTTTTGAAAAAGAGGCAAAAAAGGGGCCAAAAAGGGGTTAAATTAGGTATTTTCATGTCTGTGGACAGCATAACTTTGGTTCTAGTGGACGGATTGTTTTCAAATCTTAGTAAGATGTTTCTTGGAACATTCTTGAGAAACGTTTTTTTCCTTTAGTTTTTGGCCCCGCCCATTTCAGAATTAGGGGCCAAAAAAGGGTTAAATTGGGTGTTTTCACATATTTGACTGTAGAATCTTTATTATTTATTGGATTTTGATGGGGTTTGTTTCAGTGTGCTCCTGAGGAAAATTCCAATCGTGAGTATGCCAACGGATTTTACGTAGCATGTACCGCTCACGAGATAAATGGGGCCCAACAGGGGCTAATCTCAAAAAAAATAATTTTTTTATTTTAAGTCCGATTTTGATGCAGTTTTTTTCAATGGATTCCTTGTGAAAAATTAATATGGCACTCAGCTATTAGATTTTTGATAACTTGTTTCCTTTCCCAGCTATGAGGGGCCGAAGGGGCCAAAATTGCGAATTTGCAGATTATGTAGAATTTCTATTTTTCATTGGATTTCAATGGGATTTTTTTCTTTGGATTCCCCTTGATCTAAGCTTTCAGAGACATGTCAACATATTTGGCGTAGCTCTTAACGTTTCTGAGCTACAAGGGGTCAAAGGGGCCAAAATTTGCAATTTTTCTAAATATGTAAAATCTCTATTTTTCATCGGATTTCGTTGGGTTTCTTTCTTTGGATTCCTCTTGATCTAAGCTTTCAGCAATATGTCAAAGGATTTTGCGTGGCATATACCGTTTCCGAGCTACAAGGGGTCAAAGGGGCAAAAATTGCAATTTTTCTAAATATGTCAAATCTTTATTTTTCATCAGATTTCGATGGATTTTTTTTTATTTCTATGGATGTAAAGTGTTAGTTGATAGTAACATATTTTGCATAGCTCTTTCAGTTTTTTTTTATCAATAAGTGATCAAAAGGGTTGATTTTTTTCCGTAGTTTGTTTCCAGCTAATAACTGCGTCAAGCTTCTTTTTGTGTCCATCTAATTATTGTGTCAAGCTCTTTACTGTGTCCACATTCACTTTGAACTACTTTTGTTGAAGTTTCAGTGATCGACATGCTGCGGTCGTATCATGCTGCGCTCGGGGTAGCCCATTATTAAAAAAAGGATACCTATTTTGTGAAATCAACTCCTCATACAGTTTTCGACCTACATCTTTGAAACTTCACAAAATGTTTCTATATATATTGTAGATGTGCACCTCCCTTTTTGGACTCATTTTGAAATTTTTTTCATTTTCTTACGGACTTTTGAACATAGTCATTTTTATTGACATTTTCAACAAAGGGTACCTATTTTATGAAATCAACTCCTCCTACAGTTTTCATATCTGACCTTTGAAACTTCCCAGAATGTTTCTATATAGTTTGAAGATGACTTTATGGAATTATTAGGGCCCCGCCATGAAATGGTGGCGCCCTATAGTAATTTCCAATATTTTTATGCCCTGCCCAGGAATGTGGAAGGGGCATATAGTGTTACCCTTGTCTGTCCTTCTGTCGGTCCGTATGTCCGGTTAAGTTTTGCGTTTAAGTACATTTCTCAGAAACTGTAAGAGGTAGAACAATAATAGTAGGCCAGTAGGTAGATATTTGTTATTACTACAGTGCTCACTAGGTAGTTTGACTCATTGACCTACATTTCATGCTTGAGTGACTCTGGTAAAGTTTTGTGTTAAAGTCTATTTCTCAACAACTACACATCATAGGACAATGATGTTTCATCAAATTAATTGCATTGATGAGTACTACCCAAATCATTGACAATTAGGTGGCCTTGACCTACATATTATGCTTCAGTGACTTTGGTTAAGTTTTGCATTTAAGTCTATTTCTCAACTACTATGTATTGTGTCATCATGATATTTCATTGTAAGATTCATCTAAAAGAGATCTGCGCATTTCAGCAACAATTGGATTTCCATGACCTACATTTTATGGTTGAATAACTTTGGTTAAATTTTGCATTTCGACACAATTCTGTAATGGGGAACTAATTTTATGAATGATTGACTTGGGTAAATCTGTGCGATTAATTTATTGACAGATCATCCGTGTCTTACAGACACATTCTCTAGTTTTTATTTTTTTCCAGACCTTTTAACTTAGTCATTTTTTATCAATATTTTCAACATATTCAATACACAGACCCATTATATACACTTGGCCATAAGTTAAGGACCATCCAATTTGAAAGTTTATTTCAAAGTCATATTTTTTGAATTTTGTTTTGCACTTTAACATGTTTGTTGTACTAAGCATAATGCATTGAAATGCCGTCTTAGTTTTTGAAAGAAGGAGAACAGCACTGCAAACATGCTTAATGAAATATCGTTACTTCAAAGTTGAACTATCCTTGTTTACCAAAGTTATCACAAAGAGTGAAAATGATTTCTTTGTTCAGAGCAATGGCTATTTTGATGTTTAAATCTGACAAAATGTGTTCTTATCGATAAATTTTCTTTAACATCTGTGTAGTTTTGTTATTGGAAGTGTGTCAAATTTATGAAATGTTATGGCTTAATTATTGAGGTGCATTTCATCAAAAATCCATGAAAACTTTATTTGAAGTGTTTTAAATTTATCCTTACAACAAATTCTGCACAGTTTATCATTATTAAAGGTAATTGCTTCAAAATTTCATTAATTTTTACAGCGTAGATAGGAAAATATTGATAAATGAAAATTGTCATTTTTTGTAAAAATGACAAAAAATGGAATTTCCATTTTAAACAAGTTGCAAATTCCATTTTTTTTTATGGTAATCTTTGCCTATATGAACAAAACAACATTTCCATCCAATTTTATGCAATAGCAAACGTCAGAACTAACGTCAATTGCATTAAAGAAATTTTGTGTCAAAAATACAATTTTGAAGACAAAAAAATGTGTCACTGTGGCTCCCGTAGAGTAGATAAATTAAAAAATTAGTATGAATAAGATTACTTTTAGGAAGTTCAATGCAACAACAGACTATAGAACCATGAAGTTCTAATCTTGCCATTACTTGACCATTTCTTGATAAATAATGCTTCAAAACTGTATTAAAACAGATTATCTCCCTTACATGAATTCATTACGTATCCAAAGGTTCAAAAATACTGTTTTCGTCTTGAATGTGTGTTTATTTCGACAATATGAAATTTTCATTTTCTGATAGCCAGATTTTCCACAAGAAATCGTACATTTCAGTGAAACTTGTTTTCTTGCATTCAACACCCATTTTACACCCCATTTTTCAAATAGCCATGGAATATGCATTTTTTGTGTGTGCCTAGTGTACATTAACGATTATTTTCTTGTAATTTGAATAATTTCACCACAAAGCAATTTTCAAACATTTCTTAAAAATTAATATACTAAATTTACTATTTAAATTTCAGCTCAAATTGAAATATGGGTGGTCCTTAACTTATAGCCAAGTGTATATATATATAAAACGCAACCCGGCCATTTGAGTCTTTGACCCATTTTTTGTTATTATTTTACAAATTATCTCCGCTTAATCGATTATAATTCTGAATAATAACAAAAAAACAGGTCAAAGACTCAAATGGCCAGGTTGCGTTTTGGTGTTTCTAGCTATAAAGTGTTGTTTTATAGGTTCCCTAATGGCTCTGTGTATAGAATATGTTGAAAATATTGATAAAAACTGACTACTGGTAAGTTAAAAGGCCAGGAAAAATAGAAAAAATATTGGATATAATTCTATAATGTCAGATGCACGTTTTCAAAATATATAGAAACAATCTGTGAAGTTTCAAAGGTCAGAGATGAAACTGTAGGAGGAGTTGATTTCGCAAAATAGGTACCCGTACCCTTTGTTGAAAATGTGATAAAAAATGACTAAGTTCCAAAGTCTCTAAAACTAGGAAAACATTTTCAAAATAATTCAAAAAAATGAGGTGCACATCTACAATATATATATATAGAAACATTTTGTGGGATTTCAAAAATGTAGGTTGAAAACTGTAGGAGGAGTTGATTTCACAATATAGGTACCCTTTACTGAAAATGTCAATGAAAAATGACTTAGTTCCAAAGTCCGTAAAAATTGGAAAAAAATTTCAAAATAATTCCAAAAAGGGAGGGCACATCTACAATATATATAAAAACAGTTTGTGAAGTTTCAAAAATGTAGGTTGAAAACTGTAGGAGGAGTTGATTTCACAAAATAGGTACCCTTTGTTGAAAATGTGGATAAAAAATGACTAAGTTTTAAAGTCCGTTAAAAATAGGAAAAAATTTTCAAAATTATTCCTAAAAGGGAGGTGCACATCTACAATATACATTTGTATATAGAAACAATATGTGAAGTTTCAAAAATGTAGGTTGAAAACTGTAGGAGGAGTTGATTTCACAAAATAGGTACCGTTTGTTGAAAATGTCCATAAAAAATGACTAAGTTCCAAAGTCTGTAAAAATAGGAAAAAATTTTCAAAATTATTCCAAAAAGGGAGGTGCACATCTACAATATATATATAGAAACATTATGTGAAGTTTCAAAAATGTAGGATGAAAACTGTAGGAGGAGTTGATTTCACAAAATCAGTATCCCATTTTCCCGCCCGCCCGCCCAACCGACATTCACCATACTATAACCCGGATTTGCACTCCGTGCAACCCGGCCAATTATGATGGCTGTTATTATTTACCTTTCTATTAGGACTGTATTCTTTTTACTACAGTTAAAATTTTTACTACTCTGATGCTGAGTTAAAGACAGACATCTTCAGCTACCTTATACAGCTCTGTCTGTTATGAATGATTTATAAGAATATGTAGTTGATTAGAGAATAGTTGTCACAAGTATGGACAGATGGATTGATATACAACACAATCGGATTCCTTAAGACAATGTAAGGGCTCAAAATATTTTATCTTCAGTTGATAAATCCCATCAATATCAAACTTGTCCTCCATCATTTTTTGTAATTTTAGTAAACCAACTGTACTAAAATACGCACCTTCAAAAATACAAAATACACAAAATTGGTGCAGTAAGTTTTTATTGAATTTGTGTATTGTAATAAGTCCTGTAAGAGTTTAATTATATTTTCTTTCACCCATACTTATAGGTGTCCCTGGATAAGCAACAGACTCTTTGATTTAAGGTGGTATGTGGGGTCTAAAACCTGTCAGATAGAATTTTCTAATATTTTCATGATTTATCCTTTGTTATTAGAGCATACAAAAAATGAAATAAAAATTTAGGTCAACGGCCATATAAGAATGAATATGACATTTAAAAATATGCTATTTGGTTGAAATTAGCGAATTTTAACAAAATTTTAATTTATTTTAGTTACATCCGATATAATTTTTTTGGTAAATTATTAGCTAATATACTGTCCTTAAATTTCCATGAAAAAAGTTTTGGGGTCACTGAACTTATTTTTGAATGAATTGTGAAAAACTTATTTTTGTCCTAAGAGATATATGCAAATTATCTCCCCTTAATAGAACAAGAGTTTGCTAAAAGAAGTTCATTATTCTGCATGGCTACACAATGAAAGTGGTATATTTCATCAAATTTAACAATTATAAGACATTGAAAATGGTTTTTGGCAACATTCCCATAGTGAATTCCATTTTTTGTCATAAGCCCAAGAATGATGCGCAAATTTAGACTCCCATTCTACCTTAAATTTGGTGTAAATGTGTTTTTTAGCAGTGACATAGATATCTATAAAACCATAATTATTCAATTATAAGTCTGTACATATAGCATTCTTGTCCATCTGATGAAATTAGAACTACATGTCTTTAAATGTTATTTGGAAAGGTTGGCAGACTTACCATATCTAGTATGTATGATCTTATATTTTTTTTTCAAATTCAGGGGAGTTAACTTGTTTTTTTAACTAGTCTTTTAAGGTAAGTTAATCTGCACAAATACAATAAACTTTTCTTGAATAATTTAAAGATTAGAGCTGTGATCCTTTTTTTAATTCATTAGAGTTCTGTCCATATACCATCTATCTGTCTGTGAAATAAATCTTTTAAAGGGTAAATATCATACAAAAACTTACATACCATAGGTGATATTCAACATATAAACTGTATCCCCTTCATTTAAGTTGATTCCCTTTACTACAGTATTAATAGCAGTTGTAGCATTGGTAACCAGTACAAGGTCAGTAGGGTCACATCCTGTACAAGAACATGAATTACAAAGTAATAAAAATTTATCATGCTCAATAATTGTACTTAAATTTGAATTTTAAAACTGTTTTTTCCTATTCTCAGCAAGAATTCTTAAACAACAAGAGGTTCTCCAGAGTCAGTACTACTAGCCTAGGCCATAGCAGACACAGACAGTCCAAATAACTTAAGCAATAAAGCGTCTCATTCAAGTATGTTAATAGGCCTTGATGTTATTGCTTCATATATGAACTATATTTCCTGATGGTAATCACTGTTGGCCTAGAATCTAGGATGAGCTGCAGACTTAACAAATTTTTTAAAGGGGAACACCCAAGGAATATTGTTACCAAGGTTTTAATCCAAGTGACTTTGTTCTTTCAGAGGAGAAAATCTTTGATTTTTTTTTTGATATCTCATTGACTTTGAGTTGTTTGCCTAAAACTGCAATGCAATCCCATAGGTGCCATTTTTAGAAATGGAGACCATGTTGTTTGGCCATGGTACTAAAAAACTCAATTTGGGAAGCCAAACCCTGGTGATCGGAGAGGGAGTTTTTTAGAAATTTTTTTTTTAAAGTGAACAGACTAGGGACATCAAGTGGTGGCAAAAGCTTACTCTGGCTATGACCAGGTGAGCTAATAACTGTATACATAAAATCAATCTACATTTGTACTAACATATTTATATATGTATAGAAAAGTTGTATTTTGAATCACAAACCTACAAATTTTGCTAATCGTCTACTTATATGTACCAAATGTGGAATTAATTCTCTGTCAAAAAATCTCAAAGGTTGTCTTTCTGTGTATATCTGCCATCTCTGTAAAATTAACAAATCAAATCAAAATAAAAATACTTCTCGTTGAAAATTTAATTTGTAAGATTTTGTCTGTCTTCAATACCTAATTATGTATACTGCATTCTCATATTAAGTGCCCCTGCCGCTATTAGCGCCCCCTGAAAATCCCATTATTACCGTAAACCTGGTATTTCAACATTGGTTTGTATTTTTACTCAATTGTGCATGAATATTCATTCTAGTGTATCTAAGTTTTCAGTCGTAAACGATAAATTTATCAGGCTTTATCATGTTATTTGTTTGCATTTTAGTACAAACAACTGATCAAATTCCAGTCCACACCCCTTTTTTCTTCCAAATGTGTTAAAAGTTTGGATAATTAAAAAGCATTACATTATGTATTATGTATACTTGAGAAGGCTCATTATGCATTATGTATACTTGAGAAGGCTCAAATATTTAAGGAATAAGCACTCTGATTTATAACAAAGCTTACTACTTTATATTAATTCCTATTACATTGGTTATTGTGTATACTTAGGAGGGATGAAAGATTTTTGTCTCGCCCATGACGAAAGTCGCGGAAAGCAAGACATATGCATTCAAAGTATGGCAGTGGCGGCAATGGCGGTGGAGGCGGCGTTGTTAAGTTTTTGTGATTAAGTCACTTTCTCAGTAACTATAAGTGGTAGGTCAATGATATTTGGTATATAGGTTGGTCGTGAGTAGTACATGACAGTCTGCTATATGGCTTTTGTCTGTGACCTCAATTTCATGGTCCAATGAACATGTTAAGTTTTTGTGCTTAGTTTAGTTTTTTAGTAACTATAAGTGGTAGGTCAATGGTATTTGGTATGCAAGTTGGTCTTAGGTAGTACATGACAGTATGTCATATGGCTTTTGTCCTTAACCTCAATTTCACGGTCTAGTGAGCATGTTAAGTTTGTGATTAGGTCATTATCTCAGTAACTATAAGTGGTAGGTGAATGATATTTGGAATATAGGTTAGTTTTGAGTAGTACATGGGAGTCTGCTATATGGCTTTTGTCTGTGACCTCAATTTCACGGTCCAATGAACATGTTAAGTTTCTTGTACTTAGTTTAGTTTCTCAGTAACTATAAGTTGTGGGTCAATGATATATGGTATGTAGGTTGGTCTTAGGCAGTTCATGACAGTCTGTCATATGGCTTTTGTCCTTGACCTCAATTTCACGGTCTAATGAGCATGTTCAGTTTTTGTGATTAGGTCATTTTCTCAGTAACTATAAGTGGTAGGTCAATGATATTTTGTTTATAGTACATGACAGTCTGCTATATGGCTTTTGTCTGTAACCTCAATTTCATGGTCCAGTGATCTTGTTAAGTTTCCTAGTATCTATTAATGTACATTCAATAATAATTGGCATGTGGGTTTGTCTTAGATGGAAGATGACAGCCTGCTTTTTGGCTTTAGCCCTTGACCTCATTTTCATGGTCAAGTGAACATGTTTGTTTTTTCAGTATCTATAAGTGGTAGGTCATTAATGTTTGGAATTTTGGTTTTGGATGTCAGATATGTGACAGTCTGCTATATTGCTTTTGTCAGTTAATCTAATTTCACAGTCTAGCAACATGTTAAGTTTTCTGTTTTAGGCAGTTAGAGTTTTCAGATCAATTTTGCGATCAAGCAAGGACGGGCGAGACATCAATTCGGGTCCACACTTGTTGGAATAAGGGCTCCATTTTGGAACATGGCTTTATACTTTTAAGCATAAGCACAAAATATAAATTCGATTTATTTTAAACAATTTCCATATTTTGTAAGCCTTTCATTTTGCAATCCTTACTTCATGTACTTCTGTCATAAAGTGCAAGAAAGGTGAGCGAACCGATATTCATATCTCATAATCCATTTTTTTTATGTAGAAAATATATATCATCATAAACATATACCATAACAATTACCTGCTTTTCCCAAAATTTGTGACTAGTGAATATCATAGTCGATTAAATGTATTTATACTAATAATTTACAATTGGAACCAATATCAACATTTGATGGCCTATGCACATACCAAACTTTTGGAAAAATAAAAATCAATTTGATGAAATCTTTTATAAAAACAAAACACTATATTTAAGGATCTTTAGGGGTAAAGTAATGATTATACTGTTGCAAATCTATATTTTCTTATATGTCACCAGAAAACAAAATCTGTGAAAGTAAAATTTACAATTTACCCACTAAAATGCTTAAACACAACCCCGGGGGGGTAACTCTCATATATTTTGTATGGGGACGTGCGGCCAAGGGTTCAAAAATTGTACCCGAATTAATACTAGATTATGATCCAAATCCATACCCGAATAAATACTGCCCTAATGTATGACACCCATAAAAATACTAATGTACAGTGTAAATGTATTGTATGATTAGAGGAGAATTGGCCAATTCTTAAATATGGCATATAGAATTTGTTAAATCATAATAAAATTTGCTATTTTTGATAAATTTTCTCGCAATATTTATACGAAATTGAAAATACAACCCAAATTAAAACCAGATGTATTGAAAATAGACCCAAATAAATATGAAAGGGGAAAAATGAGCATAAAATAAATACTAGAATTTGTAAAATAAGCACCCAAATTTGCCGCACGTCCCCGTATACCAATATATAGGAAGTTACCCCCCCCGGGAACACAACATGAATTTATTTTCATGCATTAATCTTTCCCCTTATCTAAGTTCCAAGAGTTAGTGACATACTCAGTAATTTACCCACCTGAGCAGCTTCCATGGCTTCTTTCAAAACTCCCCCAAACGCTCCATGGTTTATAAAAGTACAATCCTCCTGTAAAAATTGTACAATATAATTTTATTAATACAGTACACCCTCGTTTTTCAGAGCAATGTGTTCCTGACAACATTAAATTGAATCCAAATTTAAATATTAAAAAGAAATTTTTTGGAAATACATTGAAATGTATAAAGATGTGGATTCTGTTGCAATGAATATCTGTACAATGATGCTTGACATAATAAGTTGACATAAAGACTGAAAAAATAAAGGGCTACGCCGAGCGCAGCATGATACGACCGCAGCATGTCGTCCACTGAAATTTGAAAAAGTGTAATTTAAAGTGAGTATGGACATAGGAAAGAGCTTGACACAATAATTAGATGGACGCAATAAGGAGATTGACCAAGTAATTAGCTGGACACAAACTAGGGAAAATAAAAATTAGCCCTTATGACTCCTTATGATTCCTCTTTGACCCTCTATAGCTCAGAAACGGTAAGAGCTACGCCCAATCCATTGACATGATGCTGAAAGCTTACATCAAGAGGAATCAAAAGAAAAAAATCCCATCGAAATGCNTACTTTATATTAATTCCTATTACATTGGTTATTGTGTATACTTAGGAGGGATGAAAGATTTTTGTCTCGCCCATGACGAAAGTCGTGGAAAGCGAGACATATGCGTACAAAGTATGGCAGTGGCGGCAGTGGCGGCGGAGGCGGCGTTGTTAAGTTATTGTGATTAAGTCATTTTCTCAGTAACTATAAGTGGTAGGTCAATGATATTTGGTATATAGGTTGGTCTTGAGTAGTACATGACAGTCTGCTATATGGCTTTTGTCTGTGACCTCAATTTCACAGTCCAATGAACATGTTAAGTTTTTGTGCTTAGTTTAGTTTTTCAGTAACTATAAGTGGTAGGTCAATGGTATTTGGTATGCAAGTTGGTCTTAGGTAGTACATGACAGTATGTCATATGGCTTTTGTCCTTGACCTCAATTTCACGGTCAAGTGAGCATGTTAAGTTTGTGATTAGGTCATTTTCTCAGTAACTATAAGTGGTGGGTGAATGATATTTGGAATATAGGTTAGTTTTGAGTAGTACATGGGAGTCTGCTATATGGCTTTTGTCTGTGACCTCAATTTCACGGTCCAATGAACATGTTAAGTTTCTTGTACTTAGTTTAGTTTCTCAGTAACTATAAGTGGTGGGTCAATGATATATGGCATGTAGGTTGGTCTTAGGCAGTTCATGACAGTCTGTCATATGGCTTTTGTCCTTGACCTCAATTTCACTGTCTAATTAGCATGTTCAGTTTTTGTGATTAGGTCATTTTCTCAGTAACTATAAGTGGTAGGTCAATGATATTTTGTTTATATGTTGGTCTTGCATAGTACATGACAGTCTGCTATATGGCTTTTGTCTGTAACCTCAATTTCATGGTCCAGTGATCTTGTTAAGTTTCCTAGTATCTATTAATGTAAGTTCAATAATAATTGGCATGTGGGTTTGTCTTAGATGGAAGATGACAGCCTGCTATTTGGCTTTAGCCCTTGACCTCATTTTCATGGTCAAGTGAACATGTTTGTTTTTTCAGTATCTATAAGTGGTAGGTCATTAATGTTCGGAATTTTGGTTTTGGATGTCAGATATGTAACAGTCTGCTATATTGCTTTTGTCAGTTAATCTAATTTCACAGTCTAACAACATGTTAAGTTTTCTGTTTTAGGCAGTTAGAGTTTTCAGATCAATTTTGCGATCAAGCAAGGACGGGCGAGACATCAATTCGGGTCCACACTTGTTGGAATAAGGGCTCCATTTTGAAACATGGCTTTATACTTTTAAGCATAAGCACAAAATCTAAATTCGATTTATTTTAAACAATTTCCATATTTTGTAAGCCTTTCATTTTGCAATCCTTACTTCTGTCATAAAGTGCAAGAAAGGTGAGCGAACCGATATTCATATCTCATAATCCATTTTTTTATGTAGAAAATATATATCATCATAAACATATATAATAACAATTACCTGCATTTCCCAAAATTTGTGACTAGTGAATATCATAGTCGATTAAATGTATTTATACTAATGATTTACAATCGGAACCAATATCAACATTTGATGGCCCATACACATACCAAACTTTTGGAAAAATAAAAATCAATTTGATGAAATCTTTTATAAAAACAAAACACTATATTTAAGGATCTTTAGGGGTAAAGTAATGATTATACTGTTGCAAATATATATTTTCTTATGTGTCACCAGAAAACAAAATCTGTGAAAGTAAAATTTACAATTTACCCACTAAAATGCTAAAACACAACATGAATTTATTTTCATGCATTAATCTTTCCCCTTAACTAAGTTCCAAGAGTTAGTGACATACTCAGTAATTTACCCACCTGAGCAGCTTCCATGGCTTCTTTCAAAACTCCCCCAAACGCTCCATGGTTTATAAAAGTACAATCCTCCTGTAAAAATTGTACAATATAATTTTATTAATACAGTACACCCTTGTTTTTCAGAACAATATGTGTTCCTGACAACATTAAATTGAATCCAAATTTTAATATTAGAAGGAAATTTTTTGGAAATACATTGAAATGTATAAAGATGTGGATTCTGTTGCAATGAATTTCTGTACAATGATGCTTGACATAATAAGCTGACATAGAGACTGAAAAAAAAATGGAAAATTGAGGATAGAATATGTTCTTCAAAATATATGTACAAGCATAAGTTATCATTAATAAATGTAAAACATTTTGTCCAAAAGCAAAAATGTTTGCACCTTATTAACAAAAAATACCAAGCATTAAGCTTTAAACAGGAATTTAAACATAGGTAATCAACGATTACAAAGTTCGCCTCGTTATGGCACATGGACACAGAAACCCAATTTGGCCAGGGTGCTCATTTACCATCCCTAATGCATGTATACAAAGGCTAGATGATCTTATCCAGTACAGTAACCGAGACCTGAATTCGGACATAAACTTGAATGTAAGTCAATCATGCAGAAAATATAGGTCAGAGTGATCTAATTTTGCCTGGATGCTGACCTACCGCCAAAGATGCATGTATATGCAAGGTTAGATGATCATACAATGTACAGTTACTTAGATCTGAACTCGGAAGTAAACTTGAATGCAAGTCAATCATGCAGAAAATATAGGTCAAAGTGACCTAATTTTGCCTGGATGCTAACCTACCCCCAAAGATGCATGTACATGCAAGGTTAGATGATCCTATCATTTACAGTTACTTATATCTGAAGTAGGAAGTAAACTTGAATGCAAGTCACTCATGCTGAAAATATACGTCAGAGTGACATTATTTTGCCTGGATGCTGACCTACCGTCAAAGATGCATGCACAGGCAAGGTTAGATGATCGTACCATGTACAGTTACTTAGATCTGAACTCGGACGTAAACTGGAATGTAAGTCAATCATGCAGAAAATATAGGTCAACGTGACCTTATTTTGCCTTGATGCTGTCCTACCACCAAAGATGCATGCACATGCAAGGTTAGATGATCCTATAAAGTACAGTTACTTAGATCTGAACTTGGACGTAAACTTGGATGTAAGTCAATCATGCAGAAAATATAGCTAAAAGTGACCTCATTTTGCCTGGATGCTGACCTACCCTCAAAGATGCATAAATATGCAAGGTTAGATGATTGTACCATGTACAGTTACTTAGATATGGACGCAGACGTAAACTTGAATGTAAGTCAATCATGCGGAAAATATAGGTCAAAGTGACCTAATTTTGCCTGGATGCTGACCTACCATCAAAGATGCATGCTCATGCAAGGTTAGATGATCCTACCATGTACAGTTACTAAGATATCAAATGAAAGCCAGTCAAGCGGAAAATATAGGTCAAAGAGACCTAATTTTCTTGGAGGCTGTGAGATAGCCCAAGATGCATCTGTACACAAAGTTTGATGACCCTACCCTTCATAGTTACTAAGATATATACCTTACTGCAGTCGCAGATGCCGGGGGTACTCCAATAGTCCTCCTCAACTTCGTTGAGGCAAACTAAAAATTTGTATTTATAACAATACCTTGAAACTGCACTTCCACATTTATTAAATGGAGTGCTTGAGAAAATAAAGAAGCAGGAAAAACTTTCAGTATCAATATATCACCAATATAAAATAATGAAAAACTCATCACTTTAGCAGCATACCTCTAGATAAAAGTGCTTTTTTCTGCATTTTTTTCCAAACTCAAAATTATCTTTTATACCAGCAAACGTAGGCAAATCTACTGGAAACCTTGGTGGTGTGTACTTTTCCTGAAATATTGATAAAAATACAATATGTTTATATACATCACCATTCTCAAATTCTGGTTTTCTTTGGCAAATAGGAAGATTTCACAAACTGTGTATAAAATTTGATATATTAGAACTTTTACAATAATTTCTCCTGAAATATCTTGAAAATGAATAACAAGTGATAAGGACTTTGGACTGTCTTGAAATATAGACTTTCCCATAGACCATTCTTCTCTGATATAGTAAAATTAGGCACAGACCATTTGATTTACACATGGGGAAGATATTTTCACCCCACTGGAAATATTTTTAGTGTAACATCTTACAGAAAAAGAATTCAGAAAAAAATGTCTCTTCTGAATCAACTTTGCAATTTTAAGTGAAATTAGATCACAACAGATTTGGATGGTCTGCTGAAAATTGTAGATTTTTTTTTTTATGTTTGTACCTCATGCAAGATGGTCACTAGCAGGGACATATATTACCCTATGTAGTTTTATTATCTGAAACTGCCTTGCCATTTGGATCAAACTTATTGACAATGATCCATGGAAGATCTACTTTGAAAATAGTGATTATTATATAAGATGGCCACAAACAAGGATCATTGCAGTTTAACATAAGAACAAATGGAGATGAATGCTAAGATTTGATCTGAAACTAACTGATACAAACTTAAAAAATAATATTCCTTGGTTAAAGTCTCCTTTAAAAAATGTGCTAATTATGTTCATACCTTAGCTTGTGGAAGTAGCAGCTAGTGGGTTACACTAAGGTGGGTTTGATTATCTTATAGAATGTGAATGGAGCCCCTCAAGGTAAATGATACAGGCTCTTAAGCATCTTGTTTTTTCACATGAAATTTTCTAGTTTAGGAGCTATAAAAGCTGTTACTATTTACTCATTGTTACAGACTGGGTACATATATATGTCTTGAGTCTGTTTATTGGTATTTGTATAATTTTATGCCTGCTATCTTTTTTTTACTAGTTGTTAAGTTTTAAATATATTTTAATCAAGTGATCAGTACCCAAGGAATTGTCATACTATAAACTGGAAAATTTTCACAGTTTTAAAGTAAATTGCAATTTTTACATTCTCGATTTTGCGGATGTTGTGAATGTCAGATGACTTAATTTAATAGCTTATAAAATTTGATAAAACAATCAGCCCTACCTGATGTATCACTTTGGAGTTTAGGAGCTATAAAACCTGTTACTATTTACTCATTGTTACAGACTGGGTACATATATATGTCTTGAGTCTGTTTATTGGTATTTGTATAATTTTATGCCTGCTATCTTTTTTTTACTAGTTGTTAAGTTTTAAATAAATTTTTATCAAGTCATCATTACCCAATGAATTGTCATACTATAAACTGGAAAATTTTCACAGTTTTAAAGTCAATTGCAATTTTTACATTCTCGATTTTGTGGATGTTGGTCAAACTATTAAATCACCCAAATGCATCAAAATAGTAGTGACAGTTTTATTTTTGCCCTTGTTCCATCAAAGTGAAAATAAGACTTTCATTCAAATTTCTCTGTTTACAGTTGTCCAAATTTTGTATGCAGGAAGAAAAATGAAATAAAAAGCACTGTTTGCTGTTCATCATAAAAATTATGTTACTTGTATTTCTGTTAACAGCTTTTGTGACAATTATAAAGATTGTTAGCCTGTGAATGGAGCCCCTCTTGCCTCCCTTTAAGGACATTTCCATCTTAACATGTAAAATTGGAAAACTTAAATATGACTGCATGAGCCTTATAGCTGTGGAGCCATATCTGCTTTCTACCAAATCAATTTTTCTCAAGGGCCATAAGAGGTATCTATTGTCTTTTGCTACACTGGAACTTATCAACATAAAATTCCTGCATACATAATTTACAACCTTTATACATTTATTATCACACTGAAAATCTACATATACCATACCTCTGACAAGTTGACAGTTTCCTGCACATTTGAAGCATGAAATGATCCAAAGTCTCTTCTATATGTTGCCATAGTTACAAAAAACCTGAAAAAAAAATAAACATGATTACATGATAAATAACACAGAGGGAAAAGCTGATGTTTTTAGACAGAAAAATCATGAATATGAATAATAAGGTTGTTGAAGTAGAGAGCATCCATCATATTTCCGTTTTGTTACCACTTTCACCTCTGATTTGGCATAACTGACAGATACCATTAAGAATTCAATGAGGTATTGACATATTTGTTGCTACTGTAGACAAAAGTACCAAGTTTGGAAATTTGCTAGCACATTATTTGATGTAAACCCCATAATTTGCAAAATCATAAAATTTCAGGGGCATAACCTGGAAACCAATTTTACCTCTCTACCCAAAACTGGACCTCGATTGAGTTTCCATACAAACGTTGAAAAATGTTTAGTTTCCATCATAAGTATAATGTTTTAAATCTGTCAGGCCAGCTAGACAGGCTTACAAACAAAGTGATACATCAGCTATGGCTGATTGTTTTAGCAAATTTTATAAGCTATTACATTAAGTTATTTGACATTAAGGTGAAAGGATAAGACCTTTATATATATGGTGCACATCATCTCATGACCCACATGCCAAATTTTCAAAGTCTAAGTCAAAAGATAAAAGTTCTGGCCTCGAGCT
>MJUU01007608.1:29996-51557 GCA_002080025.1 Modiolus philippinarum
TTTGGGAGGCGGGAGGTGTCAATATTTGGCTATAGATGAACGAAATTAAAACAGTTCCAAAAAAGGGAGTTTCAACCATTGGAAACCCCCTCCTCTCCTAATCCGACAATGAAATACTATATATATGAAGTAAATCGTAAATTGGCTTCCCGAATTCTTTTTTCCTAATTTCTTAAGTTATAGGCTCCAAGGTTTAAGGTAACAACCATTGAATACACATTATTAGCTCTCAATAAAAAAGAGATATAATTTTTATAAGAAAAAAGTGCACCGTCTGTTTGCGAAACTTGGCTGTATAGAAAATTTCATTAACCTGCGGTTCTGCCATTGAGCATTCAATTTATTTCGTATTTAGAAGACATCTCTACAGAGATGAAACACACTCTGAAAGATTTTTTAATTACTTTTCTGTATAGAACATAAAATTCTACTCCCTGGATTCGCCATTGCTTTCTAGCATTTTATTAGTTGTCACCCCCCATTTGTTGTCTTCTTTTAGACCACGTTCACACTTACAATATTTGAATCAATCGCGATCGATTCTAATTGGTTTTAGCTGTTCATACTATTAAAAGATCGACTGCGATCGATCTTTTTTGGTCCGATAAAAAGATGTGGTCTAAAAAAGATCGATTCAAATTGAGACGATTATGGCGTTGGTGTGAACAATAAGGATCGATTACGATCAATTAATTGTTATGAATAAGCATGCGATCGATCACAATCAGTTCTAATGAGAACGTCAAACCTGATTGAGATCGATTGCAATCGATTCAGATGTTTTAAATGTGATCATAAACAGGTATTAAAAGAATCGATCTTAATTTGGATCAATCGCATGAAGCTCTAATGTGAACACGGTCTTAGATTCATACAAAATGGTCGATAGAGTGCACCACGTCAATCAAAGTAAAGCGCTCGTGACACGGATACAGACAACCTTGTGCAAAAGTACAAATTGATGACAAAAGTATACATTTAAATCCCTGCAGACGTTCCCGGAGTAACATTGTGTATACATGGTGAAGGAAGGTGATCTCTTGAACTTTCCATACCATTTATACTCTAGTTGTAACACTGCTAGTAGTTTATATTTGTGAGTTTTTATTGCAGTTTGAGCAAAGGAATATCAAAGCAAAAATGTGGAAAAGGGGGGTCCAAAATTAAAAATCCAAAATCATGGCAATTCATATCCAAAACAAATTGAAACAGTATGACAAAGACAAAACAAATAAACAAAAAAAAAATCACCCGTATTATCTTCAATAGACATGAGATCGAATCTCTTCAATGGGCCAGCTAATACAGGAACAATATAATTAAGGCAAAAACTAAATGAAGAGGATGTTCATGGGAAAGTTGGGCAATGTCTGACACATGACATGTTTGTTTTCAGAAATCTATTATCATTTTGGAATGACAAACACATACTATCTTCAGAATTAAGATTGGTTTTTGATTTAAGGCAAATATTTTAAAGTAATTACATGTAATTACATAGAAAGCACTAGAAAATAGGAAATAAAGGGAGATAAACCCCTGATTTCTACATAATATAGCTGAACAGTTAAGTCATCCTTGGCAGATGTGGAAAATTGCCTAACTGTTTGGAAATTTGCATACGTTCAGCTTTGGGGTGGATCAAAAAATTTATATAAGATAAAGCTGAAAACTTCAAAACTATGTTTTTTCTGTTAAAGTTTAGACGAGACTATTGAACATGTTTTTTATGAATGTTGCCATACTCAATCATTATTGATAGAAATTTTCTCACGACTTCAAAGAGCATTTCCAGATATAATTATGGAGAAGAAAAACTTTCTTCTTGGTTATGTTAAATATTCTTCATAGATAAATTTGCTTCTTATTATGGCAAAAAATTATATTTACACATGTAAACTTTATATTCCAAATATAAATGGTTTAAAACAGATTATTTCCTACTATAAAAGCTTAGATATGTATAATGGTGGAAAAATAAATATGTTAGATAAGACCCAAACATTTTGGGCCCCTTGTGATTATATTTTATCTTAATTAACAATTGATAGTTATAATGTTGTACTTAAATAAATAGGAGCAGAAAATATTTATCTACTAAATGGAGTGTGAAGAAGAGAGTGAGTATGAATGTTCAGTCTAATACTTTATTTGAGAAAGAGTGTAGTTGAGGGAATATTAGTGTTGATTATTTAGTGTGTATGTAGTGAAAGTGTATTTACTCAAATTTTGATCATATTAAATTAACGGTGTAATTATTATGCATTACTTAAATAGTCATATTATTTGTATTATTGTAAATATCCCAATACACCAAGGTCAGGTGGTGATTATTAGGTTTGTTGTAAAACCCTGACTAATTGAAAACATATAAGAAAAAAAAAATTTGGTGGGAAAAGATTTATCATGTGCCAGTCATAATATAGGATCTTCTGATTTCTTCATGGGCATACTCATAACAGTTTGAAATTCACTTGGATTAAACTGGGAATGTCAAGCCATCAACACAGTCATAACTTCAGAGCCAACATAAATACGAAATAAAGCCTAAAAGTCATGAACAGCTGTTGCTGAATGGAAGCCTGGGTTGTACCTCCTCTCACTGAACCCTGAATAAATATGGCAATTGCAAATTTAGGTGTGTCTGAACACAATACAGGTGTGGACACAGCACAAATGCAGACACAATACAAAAATGGACTTAGCTTTACCTCCAAACCTCCCCTGTTTTCGAGGAAATATGCAATGTTTGAATTATCTCTCCTTCAATTTTTTAGCAGCAACCATATTACTTTATGTGCATCTTCAGATGATACTTCAGCTGTGTAACATTTGACCAAAATCAAAGCACCCATTTTAGAGGACATGCACAGACAAGTTTGACCCTCATTTTTCAGACATTATTCAAACATGAATTATCTCCCTTTCAAAATTTTGGGCAGCAACCGTATGACTTCATGCACATCTACAGTAAGAATACTATAACAGTGTAACATTTCATCAAAATCTGAGCAGTTATTTAAGGGCACATGTGCTGACAATGTTCCTCCCACCTTTTCTCCAGAAACTGTTAAAAGACAAATTATTTCCAATTCAAAATTTGGGGCAGCAACCATACTACTACATCCACATTTTCAAGTGGTATACTATAACTATGTAACCTTTCATCAAAGTCAAGCAGATGTTTAAGAGGACATGCACTGACAAGGTTCCAGACAATTTTTTCCAGAAAATATTTAATCATGAATTATCTCCCCTTTAAAATATTGGGCAGCAACCACATTACTTCATGCACATCTTCAGGTGGTATTCTACAACTGTTTTACATTTCATCAAAATCCAAACAGCCTTTTGAAGCGCATGAGCTTACAATGTTAGTTCTCTAGAACAATTTTTCCAGAAAATATTCAAAGATGATTATCTCCCCTTAAATTTCTAAAACCATTCCAATCATACTGTACGTAGGTTTCAGACAGCAACAGAAATTTTAGGATTATGAGTAAGCAAATATGCTAATTATTTTGACTAACATTTATAACAAGTATTACATTGTGCATATATTGTTGAACAATTTGAAACATTAGGCTCTCTAGAGCTTGTATGACTCACTTGGACAATTGATGACACACAGTCCAATAAATCTCCTTCTTAAAGAGTCTCAATTTCAACTTTGCGAGAACCTCTGACTTTATCCATAAACCTATTGCAATTGTCACAACACATGATTGTTAGAGATTAATTTCTTCACCTTACAGATAAATTGTCTAACTTAATAGATACTATGTAAACACAACTCATGAAATGGTTTGAGATTCAAATATGCACAAGCACCAAAATTTCCTCTTTTGCTTCTTACTTTGATAATTATAAGCCCAAAGGGTCATACACCCTAAACCTGATGGCATGAAACATTATATTAGTAAAAAGTGTCATGCAATATTCAACTTGATTATGATGTATACAAAAGACTTTGCAAAGGCAAAACAAGACAAGTAAAAGCATATATAAATAATATAAACATTTTTTAATTTTGTTCATAAAGTTAAGTAGTTTGTTCTACAACAGTTTGGCACATATAGCGCATACACAATGGATAAATAAGTACTGTACATAATACAAATAAATAAGAAAAACTGTTGAAATTTGGTACTTTGCTGCTCAAAGAGTTATTAACGATAACCTCTAATGTAAACACATAATGGATATGAACTGCATAAACTGATGTTTTTTTCTGTGGCAATCATTGATTGATCAAAAGTTTGCCATTGGTTCAATTTTTTTTGTCATTTTCACATAAAATAATTACTGGTATCTTGGGCCAGGAAAAGGTAAAAAGAACAGTAATGCCAAAATGAGTACAATATGTTGTGCACATAATAAAACTGATTTCTCTAATTGCTGAGTAGATCTTGAATAAAAAGGCAATAAATCCAAAACTGGTACATTGTGGTAATTTGATTTACTTCGAAACTTCAAAGCACAATATGAAACAACAAGTTAAGGACTAGATCATCACATGGTAAACCACTTGCACTTATGGTGTAGAAAAAATGTAATAAAAGTACCTGAAGTTTTGAAACATGAGACAAAAAGTTGAAAAATTTGAAAAAAAAAAATTGATTACTAGTTATAACCTGGGATTTTTGGTAAACAGCAGCCGTTTTGTTCTGACAAGGAGAGTTGGACAAAAATAGTAGTGGTGCATTACATGATACCCCGCCACATTCACAAAATTTCAAAATTTAAAGAGGCACAACTCCAGATCCCTGTGTTCTTCTGAAGCAAAAATTATACTTGGCCTGTGTTTTATGGTAAACATTTTTCATACCATATTAGAAGACAAGTTATTATTTCAAAAGTTAACAGTCAAAACCTTAAAATTATCAAAATTTCAAAGTTTCAAGGGGCATAACTCAAGAACCCCTTGGACCTCCGAACCCAAAATAAAACTTGGCCTGAGTTTTGTGATAAACAAGTTACATACCAAGTCTGAAGACAATATATTATTTTGTTTACAAGTTATCAGTGGGAAACCCTAAAATTTGCAAAATTTCAAAGTTTCAAGGGGCATACCTCCAGAACCCCTTGTACATCTGAACCCTAAATCAAACTTGGCCTGAGTTTTGTGGTTCATTGTAAGTAAGTTACATCCCAAGTTTGAAGACCTGATGTTATTTCGTTCACAAGTAATCAGTCAGAAAACTTCGGGGGGCAGACAGACCGACGGACACGCGACTTAAGGTATCACATACAAAAATGTAATACCTCGCCACTATATGTGGCAGGGTATAAAAATGTGAAATAACAGAACTTTAAATCACAGGTATTTTTTTTTCTTTAAAAATTTCATTAAAAAGATGATATAATGTGCATCTGCAAGAATTGTAACAAATATAACAGAGTATCCTTTTTCATACATATATACAAAATTAATTAATTTGTTTGTTTGCCTCTTAAATAGCAAGAACAGGATTAGAAAGTTGGTTTTTACACTTTTTGGAGAAATATTAACTGCAAACTATCTCAGGCCAGATATACAATCTTTTTTTTTCATAGAAAAGACCTCTGCAAACCATTTCGGACAATCTTTGTCCAACATGTTTTGTCAGAAAATTAACTGAAATATTGACGTGTTCAAATTCTCATGGATTTTTTTTCGCACTATGTCACTCTGGTTTAAAGGAGTCTTTCCAATTGAAAATTATTTAAAAAATGTGTATTTACCCCCAAGTAGTGGTTCCCAAATGACTTAATTTTGATAACTGAACTTCCCAAATAAAAAGCCTCAAACTCCCATTTCTGAAAATATTTTTGTAAACCTGCAAAAAGCACCAATTTTCATAATCTTTGTCAGTGAGTATATTTATACTTATTGCACAATACTTTGGATATAAATCCTATATATATGTATACATGTATATGATAAAATATTTGAAATTACATTTTATAAGTTGCACCTTTTCAAACTGACTGAGTATGTGCATGCTATGTGTTTAAATTTAAATTACAACTGCAACTAAAATGAAAATATATTTACATATAATATATAATTGAAATTACTCACCATGGTAATAAAGACTAATACAGCCATGAGAGACATGACAGTTCAGCCATAGTGAATTGGGCAATTACCTGTCCAAAAAAAAAATTCCACTGGTTTCCATGCACAATAACCAATCAAGACCACTCATATCCACTAAAAAAACACACATTTTCATTTGCATAGTATTAAGGTAGGGCAATTAAGTGGTTTTGAGCGGATTTAGGTCAACCACATAAAATAAAAGTGGAAATACTCAAATCCACTCATTTATCCATTTTTTAATTTTGTGAGATGGCATTAAGGTGCATGGAAAACCAAGTCCTCCCATTCTGAAATCTAAGATAAAAAATTATGGTGAAATTGTTGACCTAACGTAGAAATAAGATAAACCAGAGGCTCACATATGAGCCTGTATCCAAAAAGTAACTTATTAAAAAAAGTGCAAAAAGGTATAGCCCTTGATTGGATAACTTTCTGGGCTGGATTAACATAATATTTTACACATACTCAGTAACGTAGTGCAATATGCTACTTTGTTACATTATATTTTGTATGCATTTGTTTTAAAAATTCATGGTGATACAATGTATATAAATGTGTCTAATCAAATAAATATGATAAATCTAATGTACATCGATAAATTGCTCTAACCTAAAACATACATGACATACAAATCAAATAAACGTTTTAACTGTCTGTTTGCTTTGAAATATGTTTTAAATCAACCAAGTACTACAAATGTACTACATGTACTACAAAAGAATAATGGCACAATTGACATCAGCTTATTCAGTTGGAATGTACAGTAAAATTAAATGAGGCAGTAAATTTTTTTTTTAAATTGTACATAATAAATCAGTAAATAAAAATAAGAATTAACTTTGACAGTAAATGGGATAACAATGAACATACAAAAACTACATGAGCAATAAACTAATTTGGTCAATGAAATTTGAACAAGAGAACACATCATTTTACAATGTAACTTGATAATAAAAAATGATTAAAATTATGAAATCTTAAATAAAATGATAAAGTTCAAACTAAGTTGTAAAAACCTGTTAACAGTGGTTAAGTACATGTACAAGGCCAAATTTTAAGCAATAAAGGCCAAAGCAATTATCAAGTTGGGCAAAATCAATTATCAAATTGTTCTTTTGGGGTATTGCTAAAAAATATATTGGCATGAAAAAAGGGGAAATTCAAGAATAGTTTTTCTCTACAGTCATGACAGTGGCATTTTTTTAACATGTTTAAGTGAATGTGATACTCAACACATCAAAGCTGTCAGAATCTAAAGCTTACACTTCTTTTCAAATGTCAATCAGTACAAAAATAACAACCATTTTTTAAAAAAGTATGTGGACACAGAAACCATAAGTACATCAATTTTTGTTACTTTAATATATAAATTCATTTGTGAGGCCTTCAAAACATTTTAAATCAATTCACATCCTGCTCTAGAGCTGACTAAGATTATTAAGATTTTCTACTTAAGTACTTATATTATAATTCATCTTTGGGTAGATATGCACCATAGTTTGTAGCCTGACTACCCACAAAGTCCTCATGATGATCAATAATTTCTTGAATTGACAACTTGCCATCCTTATTTTCATCAGCTCGACTTATTAAATGATCTGCCTCTTCTTTTGCAGTCTCATTATTGTCAGGTACAATCCAGGGTTTCATTTCTTCGTAGTCAAGTTTTCCATCATGATTTGTGTCATAATCTTGGAATCTTTCTGTTTCTGTTATTTCCCATTCTTTGTCCCCACCAGCTTCTTCTCCAAGAAATTCATCTAATGATACACTTCCATCTCCATTCTTGTCATAATCCTTCATGGCTCTTTTCAACTCTACTTCATGCATATATTCAAAGTCATATGGGAACTCAAAAGCCACATATTCCTCCAATGAGAGATATCCATCATTGTCCCTATCTGCTGCCTTGAATTTCATGTGATCATCTTCAATCATCTTATTGAAATCTTCTAAGTCTTCTTCGTCCCTATTTTTAAAGTCATGTAAATCTTCAGGATTATATCCATATTGTTTACTTATGTATTCTTTCCATGATGTTTTGCCATCTTTATCTTCGTCATGTTGTTTAAGTTGGTCAAGAGCATCCTCCTCATCTAATTTTTGGAATGAAGTAAGAATCCAGTTTATCAACTCTTGTTCAGAAACAAAGCCATCTCCATCAGCATCCATCTTTTTCACCAGAAAACCTAATCTCCTTTTCGCTTCCTCTGGTTCAAGTTCATCAAACTCTTCCTCTGTTTTTCTAGAACCCAAGATAGCCTCATGGTCATAATGTTCATTGTGTTCACCATCTTTGAAATGATCTTGATGCATATGACTGGGTGGCTTGTGTCCACCGTGATGTTCCTTTTCACTTTCACCACAACAAAACCCAACCACCAAAACTAACAAAAAATATCGAGTATCCATGTCTTTTTCAGTATAAATGTTCAAAATACTTCACTAAATTTTTGAATAAAAGCCTGCAATCTCTTTTTTGACGAGTGATGTTTCAGTCCTCTTAATCCAGAATATTGTGCCACGTTGTTTTAATTTGTACGACCGGGTGATATGTTAAGAGGTGTCACTACACGTGGCTTTATTTGAGGAGAGTACAAAGATCATCAACCTGCTTTTCTTCTCTTTACCTTGCCCAAACAAACCGGAAAAGGCAAGGGGAGACAATTACAAATAAAACATGGCAGACGATTTAGAAGATGCGTGGTGGGAAAAACAAGAAAATGCGAAATCAGGTCTAACATTGAAGCTAAATGCACAAAAGTATTGTAGTTAAAGTAACTCCAGGTATCCAAGTCCATGGATCCGGTATCCTCCTTTTGTCCATGATGCCTGTTACCTGTTACCTATGCCACCTTTTTCAGATGAACCACTTCAACTCAGCTCGAAGTGTAGAAATATACTCGTAGGGCGGTTGAACTTTTCCTTTTCACACACATTATTTAAAATTTCCACATCATCATTAAATATACCTTTTCAGTTCACGTTAGGGAGGCTGTGTAATCAATGATTATGTCGAGACTGTTTTAGCAAAAAAAAAAAGGGAGGGGGTGTTCACAGGTGCCCGAGGACAGGGCCCTGTATTTGGCCCCTATGGCCGCTCCTCTTGTTTATAATATTTCCTCCATTTTTTTCAATATTTGTCATGTATACGGGTACCGGGTTGTTTCTGTGCGCCTATTACCTGTTCTCTCCGTGTTATTTCGCACCGTAAAGTGGGTAGTTTAGCTCCAATAATTAAAGGTAATATAAGGCGTGGGTATTGATTGATTTACTTTAGAATTTAATTAATGAATAGGGGAAATTAGGTATATTTCGATCAAAAATCACATGTGCATTTTCAAAATCATCTATCCGCTAAGTAATTCGTCTGATCCCTATGCTGCTTGTTTTGTCAGTTAGATGTTTGTTTATATTATCCAATCTCTCTTGATTTTTCGTTTAAAGTACAGAAAATAAGCCGTTATCGAGGAAAAAACCTGAGTCAAGGAATCGGCCAATTTCGATCACAATTCGTCTTATTTCGATCTCAATTCGTCTTACTTTGATCAGACATTCGGGTAAAGTCGATCACCCAATTATTTTGTTATTAGACCTCTTGTGTCCATAACTGATGATTTATATCACACATTGTGTGCAATTCAGTACGAGGTTAGAGTGGGGGGAGGCTTTGGAGATTTTGCCTATTTACATTTGCAACAAAAGAAATTTATTCTTCGAATCAAAATAAGATTTCTTGAGAGGCAGGATTTTCACATGCTGACATCATGGTCCAACTTGTTTGGCACCTACAGGCAAACGGCGAACGTCGTACGCCGTATTTTGACTCTACAAAAAGTAAACCGGCTATCATTCAAAATGGCGACAGCAATACCGGCTATGGCTATACTTCTGCCTGCTTTCTGCTTCTGCCTCTTAATGGCCACCATCAACTATTTGATTGTACTGTCATGTTTAGTGCGAGCGCAAAATTTTAAAATACTGTCATATAAAGACAGCAGTATATACAATTAAAACTATGTACACTTGTTTGTATCTTATACAGTTGCCTCCAGCGTAGCCACTCTCGACTTGAAAGTGGTTATCGATGGTGCTGATACTACGTCTGGAGGTAATGCGTTCCAATACCTGATGGTTCTGGGAAAGAAGGAAAATTTCTGGTAGTCACAGTTGGTAATTTGGTATTTGGAATGATAGTTGGTGCATGTTCCCATGTTCCCTGGTGGTATTAGTCTGTTTTCTGTTGAGATAACTACCTCATTGTTATTGATTTTGTACAGCATGACTTATCTAGATTCTTTTCTACGTTGTTCTAGGCCCTTCCATTTTAGATGTTCTAGCATATTATTTACGCTTGATCTATTGCCATGCTTGTTACAGATGTATCTGGCTCCTCTTCGTTGGACGATCTCTATGGTGTTAATATCCTCTTGGGCATATGGATCCCATACTGGTGATGCATACTCAACTATAGGTCTAACTAGTGAGTTTAGTGGTAGTTGATCTAATGTTTGGGTTTCTTCGTAGGAAACCAAGAGTCTTGTTGGCTTTCCCACAGATGTTGTTGATGTGATTCGTCCAGCGAAGGTCAGATGTTATGAGACAGCCAAGATATTTAGCATAATCCACTGATTTAAAAGTATGCCCATGTAGTTGATAGTCGAACTTGATAGGGTTTGGTTTTTTGCTGATTGTTAGGACATTACATTTATCTTTGCATTTATCTCGGTGAAAACTGTGGTGCCGCAGGAGGTGAGGCAATTTCAACAGCAGTAAATGATATCAATGATATCAGTGTTTGTTTTTAAGAGATTAAAAGCCATAAAATATGCAATGTCATTGATATTTTATTGATAATCTCAAGATGCATTACTCTGCCAAGATTGGTCCTACTTGTTTCGTACGCCTTTTGCCGGTGGCAAACGCCCTTGCAAATTTTGGATTAACAATCTCTTCAGCATCTTCGAAGTATAAAGATAAATTGCAAATTTAAACGAGATTTTTCGCTAAATGGTTGTTTTTCAATATTTGTAACCTTTATTTTTACTCAGTTACACCATCTTGAAATGAAAATGCGCCGCCTGCGCCTGAGTCCTGAGATAAGCGAGGGCGGCGTAAGCCGTTATTGCGCCCGCATCCAAAATTTTGTGAAACAAGTGCAACGGGTGTCCACCACCGGCGAAAGGCGTACGCCTTTTCCGGAAACATTTTTTTTTTCTAATTATAAAATCGCCCCAGTCCTCCCCACTGAAAATCAAATGGTCATCCCCTTACTAGGTTGTATCAGGAACAGACATTTAATTATATTATCTTTCTCCTTTATCCCACCCCTTTCTCCTCTCTCCTGCCCCTCTTTCCTTTCTCTCGCCAGTTTTCTCCTTTCTCCCGCCCCTTTTCTCCTTTCTCTCGGCATCCTTTCACTCTGTCCACCCCCTTACAAATAGTATGATATTTACTGTATAAGACCATATTCCAAGTCCATAAGAAACGTAGAATAAAGCCTTTTCATCAAGGCACGGATACTGGAATGCATTGGCGGATCCAAGGGGGTGGTTCCTGGGGGTTGGAACCCCCCTTTTTTCGGACAATCATGGAATGATGGAATGGTCGGCTTGTGTTTCGATTCGGGGGAATAAATGGCCGAAAAGCAGATAAAGTCTATTTAAAAAAGTTTACGCGGAAGTTTCCATTTTTCTTAGAAATGAAAGAAATTCATTAAAATTTTAACTAGCGACTGTAGTTTGAAAAGTCTCCATTAAATGATACCAGATTTATCAAAATTGTTGGAAATATTGATGCAAACCCTGGTTATAATTCAATTCAATTCAATCATCTCGGAACTCGCAAACTGCATCTGATACAAGAAATCACGATTTGGACTGAGTGCCTGAGGTTCTCTTGTAATGCACTTCCACTGTTGTTACATTCTTAATGTCTCCAAAGAAGTGTGGCCTTTAAGGACTGATTTTTATACCCCCGCTTTGTAAAAGCGGAGGGTATATAGTGATGGTGGTGTCCGTCCGTCTGTCCGTCCGTCCGTCATTCCGTCCGTCCGTAACACTTTTACTGTCAAAGTTTTCTCGGCTTCTACAGGTGGGAATGATTTGATATTTAGCATTAGGCTTCCAAATGATGAGTTGTACAGTGTCAGATATTTTCATGTTTGTGGCACTACTACTTCCTGTTTGCCGATACATTAATACTTAGTTTCATATACCACTACTAATGAAAATTTTTCGTCAAAGTTTTCTCTTCTTCCAAAAGTGGAAATGATTTCATATTTGGTCTGGAGCTTCATGATGATGAGTTGTACCGTGTAAGCTATTTTCAGGTTTGTTGCGCTACTACTTCCTGTTTACCGATACATTGGTATGTTGATATTTAGCCTAAATTAAGTTTTTTGAATAACATTAAAAGACGCAGTTGACTTTAAAGATCAGCCTTTTATTTAAACTTCTTATTATATTGGGCATGCGGGGGTATTCATTTGTGGCCCAGTGGACCACAGTACCTCTAGTTTTTCCTGTGTTGGGTCATTTTCAGAGTATGCTCAAATGTTGTCGAAAATCGTTAAGGTGGTCTCTGGTACTTATTAGAAATAAAATTAATGTATGCAACACTTGTATGTTTTCTTTCTTCATGACTGCAAGTAGCCTTTTGTGTCAATTTCATCTATTTCACAGTGTTTGAGAAGATTTTACTACCTCAAAGGACACAGAGAACCAAAACCATTATTTTTCTGCAAACGTATAAAGATTTACCCTTCCAAATGGCAATTAGTTTATTTTGGTTCTGGAGGTCCTATACAACGTTTTAAACAAAAACCTACAAAATGTCAAAATCTGTCGAAATTGCATACAAGTGGCAAGTTCAGTAATGCATTTGAAAACAACTGCAATAGAATACCGAAGGAACAAAGCACAAGATTACATAAATCAAAGTCCAGAGACAAGGCAAAAGCAAGAATACCAGAAGACGGAAGACCAAAGACTTCACATGACCACAAAACACACGAACACTACATATACAACACAAAAAACTAAAGCACTAACAGTGTAAACTCTCAAAAACAGAGTAACATCAGGTGCTCCGGAAGGGTAAGCATGTCATGCTCTGTATACAGCACCCGTCACACTGTCAGTGGGTCAATCTAGGGTAAAGTCAAAACCGTTAATGTCAAATTTGTGAAGACGTGAATCTAGCTGAAAATGTCAGTTTTCATTTGTGACACTGACATTTCACATCTATATATGATGTCGTGGTGACGGCCATAGAATTTCTGAAGAGACGAACGTAACAACGGCTGAACATATCCCTGACTCAGCAGTTTTTGTGACCATGCTTTTGCTCTTTCGACAAAGTCACTGTATGTAATGCACGCTCTACAGTAACGAATTAATTGTGAAATATACACTCCATATGCTGGGGAGGTAGGTACATTGCTGCAGAGAAAGGGAAAGTTCACAATTGGAAAGTCAAAATCATCACGTTGTCATATAATCTAGATTTCAGACGTCCATGTTCATCAATGTATTAAAAAAAGGTCAAGGTATGAAGCAGAATTTGGTGTATCGGTTCAAGTTCACTGGGGTAGATGCGATGTAAATATTCTTTAAATCTTGGGTTATCAAGAGAAAGTACATCATCTAGATGAACATGCTGAAGCTGAAATTAAAAGTCTGGGCTAGTTATTTTTGTTTCTGTTGTATCAGCCCTTGTTAAAACTATGCTGCATACAAAAAAGGAAAAGGTCAGCTAAAAGTGGTGCACAATTGAATTGATTTTGTTCTGATAGTGCATATGACAGATGATCTGTTAAGCAGTTTTCGAGAAGATTTAATGCATTCGCAAAATTTGTATGTTGAAGGAAATAAATTTACGGGTAAATTGCCATACCTGTAACCTCCGAAGTTTTGTTTAAAGCAACTAAATCATAAGTAAAGGTATTAGGTATATGCTTCGTGTTTACAAATACACTTTGCGACAAACGTGTTCCCATTTAATTTTTCTATGGAGTTCTGCGTGTTTTTTAATTTGTTTAGGCCTTTTTTCATTCCTTTTTTTGTCTTTCTCATGTTGTCATGGTTGTCAACATTTTTCAATTACATCTGATTTGACGTGTGCTTTTGAATCCCCTCTTTATGAGATGTCAAGTTTAAACCGGTTTTGACCCATTAGATAAATTGTCATATTCAGCATAAGTTGGAAAAAAGACCATTAGAGAAAAAGATAACACCACTTTATCCAGATTGTTACCATATTTTATCCGCTCTCGGTAGTTAAATTTAAAAATTTTTAAATGCTCGGCAAGCCTCGGATTTAATTTTTTAAAATTTAACTAGAAATTAACTATCTCTAGTGGATAAAATATGGTAATGAACAGGGATAAGGTGGTGTAATCTATATTTAATTTGATTTGTATGATTGCTTTTTACAAGTAGAAGTTATTTAACATGTTTAATGAGTTGTCCTTTGATAGATGTTGAAAATTTTGCCTCTTAATTTGTTCTATATATCTGTTTCAGAAATTTCCTGAATCCGTGGGCCTTTCATAATCTTTTTTTGTTTTGTGATTGAAATTGTACGTAGGCTAAAAATTTAAGTCAGGTAATTTCGATCAGTAGAAATGCACCTTATATCTGGAAATGTACAAATTCTGTTTGCAAATAAACATGAAAACAAGTTTTTCGTGTATTATTGTAGTGTGTATTATATATTTAGATGTAAAATAAATAGTATTTCTCCAGCTTTTTATATAGTTTTGTTCTGGTTGGTAATATGAAGAAAAGTTTTTAAAATTACCGCAAACATGTGGGCGTGTCGTTTCATAATCTTTGAGGGCCAATCAAATGCGTACGATTCTGGTCTGACCATATGATAGGGTGATAAAAATAGCGAGAAGCTTGTTGCATTGCGGCATCTGTGTATTGCCAGTGACTGGGTTCAAGCACGAAAAAGGCAGGATAGAGTATTTATTATGATCGAAATTGCCCGTATTATCGAAATATACCGAATTTCCCCTATTGCGAACGATGATTTCAAACCATATCCTAATCAAATAATTAATGAGGTAATAAAATAGTTTCAGTCGCAATCATTATTTCATAAAAAGGTTTAACTGAGTAATGATTAATCCTTCTTTGATTTATCAGAATATAATTAAATAATTAATTAGTGTATTTACATAAAAATAAGCGCTTGCATACATGTACTCCGTGAGAAAATTGTATATAAAAACATTTTACACTTTTGGGAAATCCTTTGATCTTGCGTGTGAGAGATAGGGTAAATAATCATGATAATGGTTGTGTGTTGTAGTGCAATTCTTAGTTTAATTCTTGGTTAAATTGTTTTTGTAATGAATTAAAAAAAAAACTATCTGTGTGGTGTATCTTTTTGTCTTTAATTGTCCAGATTCACATTTTAACAAAGCGATAAAATGGCTGTAAACAGAAGAAAAAAAATACTGTGAAAAAAAAAACCAAACAAAATGGCATCTTGTTAAACAATCACGGAGTTTACTGTCCACAAGTGAAATCCAATTTATCAAAAACCCATTTTATCATGCAAGTCAATGGCACATGTGTTTTTCTCCATTCTGCTTAGTTCTTGGTCTCTGTCTCATTCTTTGTGTTTCCGCACTGTAAAAATAGAGAAGAAAAAAATATAATCAAATGCAACTAAAAACCATACAAATAACATCATAAATAAGAGACTCTGAAAGATTCGTCCATTTTGGTACTCACAAAACAGATTCTGATTAAACACTTAAAGGAAACAGTTTTTTAAAAATAATTATAAAAGTGGAGCCAGACTACCCAGGGCAAACAGATATCGGTGCGAAAGCACCCGGGGCAAAAGGGGATAGGAGCAAAACAACCCAGGGTGCCAACGGGATTCGGCGCGAAATGACCCGGAGTCATTTAATACGTGCTATTTTGTACTAATATAAGTTAACATATATAAGTTAACATATATTTATCGTTAGTTTCCTATTTTACTTTCAATGAGAAGGGCGAAAGGTGGTCTCATCCTGATTTTCCGTCATTAAAATGAGAAAATCCCGTAATCCCGGACATTTTTTGCGAAAAGTCACAATCCCAGAAGATTATATTAAGAAACCAATTTTTGCCAATCCCGATATATGTCGAAAGGCACATCGATAGTAAAATAGGAAATTGACGATAAATATATGTCGTATTTGTCGTGTTTGTACAAAATAGCACAAATAAATCACAAATATTGAAAAACGGAAAAACTATCATAAGAAGGGGGAGGGGCCATAGGGGTCTTATACACTTTAACAGGGTCCTGTCCTCAAGCACCTGTGAGGGTGGGGTGAACAAATCTCGAAATACACAGTTTGTTTTTGTGTAGCCTGGTCTAAGTTCAAAGTTCATTAAAACCAATCATGGGTCCACAAGGGACCTAATGACAATGCACATTACTAAATAGAAAAAAGAAAGGGAAACGAAAAGAGACAATACAAAATACAATTCTATTACAAAAGTCTAAGCATAGCTGACACATTTGTATACTCAGTGTCTGGTAGCTCATATTATCGTGGTATGTAGCTACGTAGTAACGGTGACATCACAGTTAAAAATTTGGTTGAAATAAATGTAAATAACACAAAGAATTAAGTGGAACCCACAGAAAAGTGAAAAGGGAGTAAACTACTATCAGTCAGGGGTGTAACCTATTCAAGTTATCAAATGAAGTACTTTTGTGTAACTGAATTGAGTGATTATGTATTTTCAGCAATAACTTATTTAAGTTATCAAATGTTGATTTCTTGAAAATGTCAAACTTTGATTACAAATTTCTTTATGATAAAGATTTTTCTNCAATAGTTTTTACTATATGCTTCTATATTATTTATTCCTTTTAATTGCATATTGAATAGTTAAGAAATTCCTGTTAATTGAATAGTTTCATTTTCAAATCAAGACATGTTTTGTGAAATTTAACATTAAAAGTATATATTTTTTAGCAAATTATTCTGAAAAAACTAATTAGAATGAGATATCTAATTATGAAATGTCAAATTAATTAATAATTTTGTAAAAATAGACTGTAATCTCTGTGTTTGTTTAATGATTAACTCATCATTTGACACTTTTCAAGTTAATTGACATGTTTTTNACCCCCATAAAGATTGGACCCTTGGGAAATTAAATCTCAATTATCTTTGAAATGGCTCATCAAAATCAATTAGACAGGCCATCATTAGATTGAGGTCAATTTGAACTACTTAATACATGTGTAATAATAGATTTAACTGTGACCAGTAAGTAAGAATTTCAACAAAACTGAATATAATGTAAAAAAGACTTCAATAACTTAATGAAGTTATCAACAGAGTAATGTCCCTTGATTAACAAAACAGTAACTCATATAGGTTATTGCTTGATAACTAGTATAAGTTATTTAAAAAAAGTCAGTTTCTCATAGTAACTCATTTAAGTGATTTTGGTGATAACTTATTTAAGTTGTACCCCTGACTGACTATCTGGTGATACTGAACAGAGTCTGGCAGAGTCTACCACAGGGGCTAGACTGGTTAAATGTTAAAATAATACTATAAACATGATAAATACAACAAGGGGTTGAACTGCCATATTTGAAATTTTTAACATGCTTGTGTTAAATCGCTCATTTCTTAAAAACGGTTCATAACTTTTAGAAAACTATTTTGCCGGTTGAAAGATAAATAATTTCCCTATCCAAAGAGGCCCCACTGAAAGGTCTTGGTCTAAAAACCACAAATTTATCCCATCTGAATCGAAGCAAAATGTGTGAAATTGGTAGGCTGCACAATTGACCATTTGCCAGTTCTGCAATCAACAGAATGAATTTAGCAAAACCCAAAAGGGAAATGACTTTTTTTTTAAAAACTCACGATGACAAACTGGTAATCTGCTTGTGAAGAGCAACCAATAATTGAGCATTTTCAATTAAAAACTATGAAAGTTGAATCTTAAGTAGATTTTTAGTCAGTAATAAATTCAATACCTAATTCCAAAAAGCGCTTACAATCCTAGAAAGTTCTACTTGTTATGAGTTTAAGAAATAATCATGTGCACTAACCTGACCTGTCTTGTCAGTGACATCTAGAACATATTTAAAATTTCAAATATATGTTAACTCACTACAGAATATTTTAATTATTGTGTAAGAAATACTTTGTCCGCACTAGCTAATCACAAAGATCATACATTTAAACAAATGCACATGTTTTATTTCTTTGTTTGTCCATTGTAAGAGTTATTTCCCTTTGAAGGTATGACCAAGAAACACAAAATTTGACTCGAACTTGCACGGACCTTAATTAATTGGCAAATCATCTATTGTCGGGTCAGTCCCAATCCATCTGTCTAGAGAGCTCAATCATTTTGACATGCAAATCTCTTGGTATGTAGAAATTACATTTAGTCAATGTATATATGCTCCGATACTCAGATTATATAAGAAATATCCATAAACATCCTCTCTGTTAATGTCTTCATCTTTAGAATGACATAGTAGCAACAAGATTTTTGATTGGTTTACCCCAGTATAATTTTTTCATCCAATAGAAACGCTTAATTAGAAATCAAATTAGAACCAAACTTGAATCATCACCAAGGTATGCAGATTCAAAAATTGTGTTTTATTAGTCCCCAGATCAAACAACATGCTGAATTTACTAAATTAAATAGAACATAGGAGTAAATTGCTTTTTTGTAAAATCTTACATACATGTATAAAAATGATCAGTAGCTAGTTTTGCAAGAAGTACCTAACCTACCCTGCAATTTTGAAGAAAATCAGAAAACCTGTCTTGGAGTTACAAATGTATCTCTTTTCCGTAAAATTTCTAAATTTTTGTAAAGTCTTATACATTGATGATTGTTTGTATTGAAAATGATGAAAATGATAGGGGAAAGGTTCTTTTTGATAAAAGATTGATGCATATAAAGATCTCCCTAACCTGCAATTTTGAATAAAATAATGTGATGAATCATATAGGAGTTAGTTGGAGTTACATCCTATTTTGTTGATTTAACATGTTTAATATTTTTATCCCCGCACTTTGAAAGAAAGTTCGGGGATATTGGTATACCCTCACTCTGTCCGTCCGTCCATCATACTTTTCTTGTGACTCAAACTCCTCCTACATTTTTGGATTCAGGGATTTAATTTTGTTGTAGAATTGTTGCAAATAGTCTGTGGATGCACAATAACCTTTTGGATTTTTTATACCCCCCGCAAACAAAGTTTGGGGGGTATATAGGAATCACCCTGTCTGTCTGTCCGTCTGTCCGTCCGTCTGTCCATCTGTCCGTCTGTCCACACTTCTGGTAAGCGCAACTCCTCTTAAACCACTTGAAGGATTTTGATGAAACTATATGGAGATGTGCATGAAGGAATATAATTATTGTCCGAAACCAGGAAGGGGAGATAATCCGACTTTGACTTTTCGTTGATTCCCTATTTATGGGTTACCTTGTAAGCGCAACTCCTCTTAAACCACTAAAAGGATTTTGATGAAACTTTACACAAANTTAGATTTTTGGTAACTTGTTTCCTTACCCAGCTATGAGGGGCCGAAGGGGGCCAAAATCGTAAATTTACAGATAACCAAAAAATTTTATTTTTCATCGGATTTCGATGGGATTTTTTTCTTTGGATTCCTCTTGATGTAAGCTTTCAGTCGAATGTCAACCGATTTGGCGTAGCTCTTACCGTTTCTGAGCTATGAGGGGCTGAAGGGGCCAAAATTGTAAATTTACAGATAACCTAAAATTTTTATTTTTCTTCGGATGTCAATGGGATTTTTTTCTTTGGATTTCCTCTTGATGTAAGCTTTCAGTAGTATGACAACAGATTTGGCATAGCTGTTACCCTTTCGGAGCTATGAGGGGCTGAAAGGGGCCAAAATTGTAAAGTTACAGGTAACCTAAAATTTTTATTTTTCATCGAATTTCGATGGGATTTTATTCTTTGATTCCTCTTTATGTAAGCTTTCAGTTATATGTCAGTGGATTTGGCGTAGCTCTTACTGTTTCCGAGCTATGAGGGGCCGAAGGGGGCCAAAATCGTAAATTTACAGATAACCTAAAAAAATTATTTTTCGTCGGATTTCGATGGGATTTTCTTCTTTGGATTCTACTTGATGTAAGCTTTCAGTAGTATTTCAACGGATTTGACGTAGCTCTTGCCGTTCCCTAGCTATGAGGGGCCGAAGGGGGCCAAAATCGTAAATTTACAGATTACCTTAAATTTTTATTTTTCATTGCATTTCGATGGGATTATTTCTTTTGATTCCTCTTGATATAAGCTTTCAGCATCATGTCAATGGATTGGGCTTAGCTCTTACCATTTCTGAGCTATAGAGGGTCAAAGAGGAATCATAAGGAGTCATAATTTTTATTTTCTTTAGTTTGTGTCCAGCTAATTACTCGGTCAATCTCCTTATTCAACCATCTAATTATTGTGTCAAGCTCTTTCCTATGTCCATACTCACTTTAAATTACACTTTTTCAAATTTCAGTGGACGACATGCTGCGGTCGTATCATGCTGCGCTCGGCGTAGCCCTTTATTTGTAAAATCTTACATACATGTATAAAAATGATCAGTAGCTAGTTTTGCAAGAAGTACCTAACCTACCCTGCAATTTTGAAGAAATTCAGAAAACCTGTCTTGGAGTTACAAATGTATCTCTTTTTCCGTAAAATTTCAAAATTTTTGTAAAGTCTTATACATTGATGATTGTTTGTATTGAAAATGATGAAAATGATAGGGGAAAGGTTATGTTTTGATAGAAGATTGATGCATGTAAAGATCTCCCTAACCTGCAATTTTGAATAAAATAATGTGATGAATCATATAGGAGTTAGTCTGAGTTACATCCTATTTTGTTGATTTAATATTTTTATCCTCACACTTTGAAAGTTCGGGGATATTGGTATACCCTCCGTCTGTCCGTCCGTCTGTCACACTTTTCTTGTGACTCAAACTCCTCCTACATTTTTGGATTCAGGGATTTAATTTTGTTTTAGAATTGTTGCAAATAGTCTGTAGATGCACAATAAGCTTTTGGATTTTTAATATTGCTCTTGGTGCAAACAAGAGGCCCTAAGATTTCAATTTTTACACATGTGGCATGTGACACAAACTCCTTATACATTTATGGATTTATGGATTTAGTTTTTAGCTCACCTCACGAAGTGAGGGGGGCTTATGTGATACCCCTAGCGTCAGGGTCGGCGTCCGCGTCCGGTTAGGAAGAATGGTTAAGGTCCATTCCTGCTTACTGACATGCCCCACATCAACTATATTGGTATGCCTGATGCACTTTGGGATGACGACTGGAATGCATGCTTCGGATGCTGTCTCTGACCTACATTTTACGCATGAGTGACTTGGTTAGGTAGAATGGTTAAAGTCCATTCCCGCTTACTGACATGGCCCACATCAACCATATTGGTAT
>MJUU01007608.1:117463-135113 GCA_002080025.1 Modiolus philippinarum
GTTTATGAGTTTGATCACTCCAATCGGTATACTACACCTGTCTTTAGTCACACTTGTTTTGTCATGTTATTGGTTTATGAGCTTGATCACTCCTATCAGTATACTACACTTGTCTTTAGTTACACTTGTTTTGTCATGTTATTGGTTTATGAGTTTGATCACTCCAATCGGTATACTACACCTGTCTTTAGTCACACTTGTTTTGTCATGTTATTGGTTTATGATTTGATCACTCCTATCGGTTTACTACACCTGTCTTTAGTTACACTTGTTTTGTCGTGTAATTGGTTTATGATTTGATCACTCCTATCGGTTTACTACACCTGTCTTTAGTTACACTTGTTTTGTCATGTTATTGGTTTATGAGTTTGATCACTCCTATCGGTATACTACACCTGTCTTTAGTCACACTTGTTTTGTCGTGTAATTGGTTTATGAGTTTGATCACTCCTGTCGGTATACTACACCTGTCTTTAGTTACACTTGTTTTGTCATGTTATTGGTTTATGAGTTTGATCACTCCTATCGGTATACTACACTTTTATTTAGTTACACTTGTGTTGTCATGTTATCTGTTTATAATTTTGATCACTCCTACAGGGAAGCATACATTTTCATTTTATTATTTTAGCTTCATTTACTATTGCTTGCTTATTAAGTAATTTAATTTCTGCTGCATTTTAATTAGAAGTTCTAAAGTTTCCTTGTGCTTTTTGTGTGCTATTTTTATGTGCTATTTGATATGCTTTTTATGTGTTGCATGCATGATATTAATATCAATGTGTGTATTGTTATTTGTGTTGTGTTTTAAATGTCGGTTTTAAAAGCTCTTCAGAGCTTGTCTTTGTATTTATGGTTGTACCGACTATAAATAAAGCTTTATGACTTATAACTATGACTTATGACTAGGTATACTACTACTACTCCTCGCGGGAGGGGGTCTTGGTGGAGGCTGTATACTTAGGGTACATGGTTTTATTTGTCATTTAGTGTTGAATCTGTGGCTGGCGAGTCGGTTGGCTTCTGGTGGTCTTTTGTGATTTCATGTTTGTGTCCAGATGTTTGTTTTTTTTCACTTGTCTTTGGTAACACTAGTTTTGTCATGTTATTGGTTTATGTGTTTGATCACTCCTATCGGTATACTACACCTGTCTTTGGTCACACTTGTTTTGTCATGTTGTTGGTTTATGATTTGATCACTTCTAATATTCTTCATCTTCGCTAGCCAAGGGTTACGATCCGATCATCTCCTCTTCACCCTTGGCAGATCTAGCCACATAATTGGAGACACAAGTCTAAAATTATCTCCCTTTGAAGTAAGTTNATGAAAATACTTAATTCAAGGAAAATGAACCCCTAAAAGTAAAAAAACAATACAAATCCTTGGAATTTTGCAAAATTAAAAAATCAATACACACTTTATTCTAAGTTTTATTGTTATTTCATATATTAAAAATATGATTTTTATTAATCTGATTGGATGCAGCCAAGCCCAACTGCAACCAATCAAATCTGTGGATTTGAAGCTTCAGAAATCAAGCTAGATCTGCCAAGGGTGAAGAGGAGATGATCGGATCGTAACCCTTGGCTAGCGAAGATGAATATTCTTAAGCTTCACGGTATATTTTTTTGTTTAGAATTTTGACAAATTATACTATTTAAATACATATTTAAAATTGCAGGTATTCCAGATAACTTAGATGACGATGCTAATGGAAATGGTATCCCTGACTACCAGGAAAAAGATACTGATGGAGATGGTATTCCGGATTACTTAGACGACGATGATGATAACAATGGTATCCAAGATTCAGAAGACGATGATGCTGACGGTGATGGTATACCAGACAAGTTACAAAAGGATACTGATGGTGATGGAATTCCCGATTATCTAGATAAAGATGACGATGGCGATGGAATTCCGGACGACAAGCAAAGAGATACCGACGGAGACGGTATTCCGGACTACCTCGATGACGACGATGATGGCGACGGAATACCTGATGCAGAAGATGACGACGCAGATGGCGATGGAATTCCAGATTTTAAGCAAATTGACAGTGATGGAGACGGTATTCCAGATTATTTGGACGATGATGATGATAATGATGGCATTCCCGACCATCTAGACAAAGACGACGATGGTGACGGAATTCCGGACAATTTAGAAAAAGATTCAGATGGAAATGGAATTTTAGATCATATCGATGACGATGATAATGATAATGGAATTCCTGATTATCAGGAAATAGACAGTGATGGTGATGGAATTCCTGATTACCTAGATGATGATGATGATAATGACGGAATTCCGGATGAAGAGGATTCTGATTCGAATGGAAATGGAATACCGGACTTTTTAGAAGTAGATACTGATGGTGACGGAATACCTGACTATCTTGACGACGACGATGATAATGACGGAATTCCTGATATTTTAGACGATGATGACGATGGTGACGGTATTCCCGATGATCAAGAAGACAGTGATGGGGATGGAATTCCTGATTATTTAGATAATGATGCTGATGGGGACGGAAAACCGGATAAACTCCCGGATTTAGACGGAGACGGAATTCCGGATCACCGCGACAAGGACAAAAACGGAGATGGAAAAGATGATTTCAAAACAAACTTTAATAAAAAAATAATAAAATCTAAGTCAATGGAAGGTAAGGGTAAACAGGAAAACGATGACGATGATGATGACGACGACGATGACAATAATGAAGATTCTGAACAAAGTTTATTTTCTAGACTTTTGAACTCCGTTAAAAATCTAATTATTTCAAATGATGACGACGAAAATGATGAAAATGAAGTAAAAAAGAATCCTAATCCTTCAAGAAAGAAAAAAGAGGAATCCCAAAGCGATGGCGAACACAACGAAGAAATAGATTTAGTTGACTTAGTAAAGTCTGTGATTGGTAATAATGATTCCAAAGACAATGACATTAATAAAAAAAGTAAACAAGAAAATATAAAAAAGAGGAAGACGGGATAAAACTTATAATTTAGGTATTATATTTTTAATTGAATCTACAGCTATTTTTTTAATATTTAACTTATTTTAGGATTTCAGTGATAAGGTAAATAAGAACGCAATGAGGCCATAGTTATGTACAAGTATGGGTAAATAAGAACGCAGTGAGGCCATAGTTACGTACAAGTATGGGTAAATAAGAACGCAGTGAGGCCATAGTTATGTACAAGTATGGGTAAATAAGAACGCAGTGAGGCCATAGTTACGTACACGTATGCTGGTAATTGTTTTTGTTGTTGAATAATTTGAAATGCATTAGAGGAGGCTCGCTGGTCACGTTATGGTATTTATGTCAAATTTTCTGATCTTATCTTTTCAAAAGCCTTATAATTTTTGCTCACGACCATCACGGACCGTTCACTTTATATATCTGTAAGAGCATTCATCTTGTCACTTCGATCAAGAATAAACATTACTTATGTTATTCAGATGAGTTCAGTTTTAATTACGTAAATCTCAAAGACAATATCAGCCAACTATCATTTACTTCTTGTCTATTTTGAATATAAAAAGATTATCATTGCTTGAAAAAAAATATTGATTTGGTTATGAGAATCTTGCTGTGGTTAAGGTTGTCTGTGGAAATAATATTGCTTTGGTTTAGGATGTCTGTGGAAGTAATATCGCTTTGGTTTCTGTGGAAATAATATTGCTTTGGTCAAGGTTGTCTGTGGAAATAATATTGCTTTGGTTTAGGGTGTCTGTGAAAATAATATTGCTTGCGTTAAGGATGTCTGTGGAAATAATATTGCTTTTATTAAGTTTTTCTGTTGGAAAATATTGCTTTGGTTAAGAGTATCTGTGGAAATAATATTGCTTTGGTTTGGGGTGTCTGTGGAAATAATATTGCTTTGGTTTAGTGTGTCTGTGGAAAAATATTGCTTTGGTAAAGGGTGTCTGTGGAAATAATATTAGAGAAGTAACACGTACCATGGATTTTAATTGGTTTTGTCTAAGAGTAAGAAAATGACATTAACCAATCGGCCACCAAACAGATCTTTCAACATCAAATTTTAGCTGGCTGTGTGACGGGTGCGTGGAGCAGATCATGCTTACCCTTCCGGAGCACCTGATGATACCTCAGTTTTTATAGGGGTTCGCACTGCTAGTGCTTAAGTTTTGTGGCGTTCTTGTTCATTTTTGTTATTTGTTTCGACTTTGTCATACAATGTACTGTCTCATTTCGCGTTGGCTGTGAATTGTCGTGATTTTGGTTTAGAATTCCCCCTTTTCTCGTTCTTGCTTCGGTGTTCGTTTGCCGATGTCTATTAATTTTTTTAAGGTTGTCTGTGAAAATAATATTGCTTTTGTTATGGTTGTCTGTGGAAAAATATTACTTTGGTTTAGGGTGCCTGTAAACTATTACTTTGTTTAAGGGTGCCTGTAAAATATTGCTTTGGTTAAGGGTGCCTGTAATCTATTACTTTGTTTAAAGGTGCTTGTAAAATATTGCTTTGGTTAAGGGTTCCTGTAAACTATTACTTTGTTTAAGGGTGCCTGTAAAATATTGCTTTGGTTAAGGGTCTCAGGAAATAATATTGCTTTGGTTAAGGGTGCGTGTGAAATAATATTGCTTAAGGTTCTCTTAGGAAAAATATTACTTTGGCTTAGGGTGCCTGTGGAAATTATATTGTTTGGTCAAGGTTGTCTGTGGAAAAATATTACTTTGTTTAAGGGTGCCTGTAAACTATTACTTTGTTTAAGGGTGCCTGTAAAATATTGCTTTGGTTAAGGGTGCCTGTAAACTATTACATTGTTTAAGGGTGCCTGTAAAATATTGCTTTGGTTAAGGGTCTCAGGAAATATTATTGCTTTGGTTAAGGGTGTCTGTAAAATATTACTTTTGTTAAGGGTGCGTGTGAAATAATATTGTTTAAGGTTCTGTTAGGAAAAATATTACTTTGGCTTAGGGTGTCTGTGGAAATGATATTGCTTTGGTCAAGGTTGTCTGTGGAAAAATATTGCTTTGGTTATGTGTGTCTATGGATATAATACTGCTTGGTTAAGGTCGTCTGTGAAAAAATATTGCTTAAGTTAAGGGTGTCTGCAAAATATTGATTTGGTTATGGATGTCTGTAAAATATTACTTTGGTTAAGGGTGTCTGTGGATATAATATTGCTTTGGTTAAGGGTGTCCGTAAAATATTACTTTGGTTAAGAGTGTGTGTTAAATAATATTGCTTTTATTAATGTTCTCTTAGGAAAAATATTGCTTTGGTAAGGGTGTCTGTGGAAATAATATTGCTTTCGTCAAGGTTGTTTGTGGAAACATATTGCTTTGGTTAAGGGTGTCTATGGAAATAATACTGCTTAAGGTTGTCTGTGGAAAAATATTGCTTTGGTTAAGGATATCTGTAAAATATTGCTTTGGTTAAGGGTGTCTGTGGATATAATATTGCTTTGGTTAACGGTGTCTGTAAAATATTGCTTTGGTTTAGGGTGTGTGTGGTAACAATATTGCTTTAGTTAAGGAGGTCGGATGAAATAATAATTGATCTGGTTAAGGGGTCTGTGGAAATAAAATTGCTTTGGTTAAGGGGGTCTGTGGAAATAATATTGCTTTGGTTAAGGGGGTCTGTGGAAATAATATTGCTTAGTTGTCGGTTGAATTTCTGAACTTAATATTTAAGATATACGTATTGATCATCAATTATGATTACATTGGAGTTTTGCATATCAAATGATTTTAAAAAGAGCATACTAACCGTATTCTACAGCCGATCTCTGTTTTTATTTACCTTAAAGTAAGGGGTGAACGAAATATACTTATATTTTCTTATGTATGTAACGGCATCCACCGTGAAATAAGTTCCAAAGGAACATATCTCATAGATCACCTGGTGAAATAATCTCCAGTTGGAAACCTGGTGAAATAGTCTCCAGACGGAATTAATTTCATAGATATATTAATAACATTTTTGCCATTTGGAACTTATTTTACAGGATGCTATTTTGGCTAACATGCACATAGCAGTAAAAACTGAAAATAAGAAATAAAAAAAAATACTTGATGTAATATTGAGACAGCTATAGCATAAAAGTTTCAATATTTTTGTTAAGATTTTATCTTAGATTTCAAACGTGTATATCACATATCACACAATATGTGGAAATTAGTTCAAATTTGCTGTGGTAAAAGTTCCGACTTATCAACATGGAGCTGTTATAATTGGTGATAACCTCTGACTCCTATGTTGGAGGCAAAGTAAGAATGCTTTGTACTACGGTCGGGGTGGGGTGTGAGTTTTAATATGAGTTTAATTTTACATGTTTAATATAAACCTGTATTTTACATTGGTTGTAAGTTTGGAGTTTGTGAAACCTTTGTCTTTCATTTAAATGTTCTTTGTTCATCTGAGTATGTACCCCCCGGGGAACTAACTGCCCCGTTTTATGCTTATTGTTCAAAATTGTTCAATATTTTAATGCTTAAATGCTAATTAGAAAGATTTTATTAAACAATTATAGTAAAGCTCCACTCTTAGAAATGTAACCCTCATGAGGAAAATACGAGCTGCAGTATTTGCATACCATGTCAATAGTACTGAATGTTTCTAACTGAGTGTGTATATATGATTTAGGTATTAAACGGTAGAAAAAAAAAGAGTTCCAGTAAAATATCAATAAGTTAGTGAGGCCTTTGTCGAATTGTACAGGACATTATTTTGCGAGAAATTGAGTTATTTTTTTAGTATCAGAACTTCAGATTTTGATAGAACATGAACACGGTTTGGGATTTTATTGATAAAAGATATGAAGGGACCTTAATTTACCAAAGGCAGAACAAGTGAAAAGAAAATGTTTAAGATTGCTTTGAAAATTAAAATCTGAGAGCAGGGATTGTGGGGTAAGATAAAAAAATACTCTTAATGCATTTTAATGGAAAAATAATATAAACTTTGGGTGTGGGGTTTCCTCACCGTTCATTGAAGATCTTATGGTAGCTTTGAGTTGTTATTGCTCTCCTTAGGGTCGTTGTCTCTTTGACACATTCCCCGTTTCCCTTCTTTTTCTTATTTGCTCAAGCAGATCACATTCACCAGATTTTTTTGATAGTAGAGACATGTAAAAATTGATATGTAATGATGACTATATTTATTTTATATACTTTATAGAGAATAAAATTCATTGTTAAATCAAGATGCCTGACAATTGTACAAATAATATTTTCAATTGATAGAATTCCCACCGTCACTTTGCCAAGTGTATTTTTTGTCAGCTTCTCTTTAACACAATGTCGTCAAATGTGTGCGGAAATAAACAAAATACACAATGTAGCATTTTGTCATCTTTTTACAAAAGAACTGCCAATATAGAAACAATAAATCAGTCACAACATCACTGTATTTGATTGGTCAGGTAAGGGACACATTTATTGAATCGATCCCCCGGATCGACCCTAAGCAAATGTGACATACAATAGATTGTAATTTTTGAAAATAGGGTCGATTCAATAAATGTGTCCTTACCTAAACTTCTTGACCAATCAAATGTAGTGGTGTTGTATTCATTGTTTGCTTCTATATCAATAACTGACAGTTACTTTGTAAAAGATGACATGGTGTAAATGTTCTTATTTATATACTGTATAAAGATTCTGTGATATCATAATCCGTCGATTTGACGTTAAAATGATCAAAATTTGATTTTGCATAGAAAACTCAAGTAATTAGGACCCTATTTAAAAATATTATTCCATTCAATCTGAATCATAATTTGGGGTTTATTCGGGTACCAGAAATTTTTGAATCACAGTAAGGATTACTACAAAACACTAAAAGTCTGAAACTGGCACTTCTGTGCTGAAAAGTAATTGACAAGTCTCAACTTGTCTGAAAATTACTAAAATAGTCTAAAACATAGTCTGATTCAGCCTGAAATTAATTTCGACCTGTATGGACTAGTCTTAACATTTACCGAAAGAGTCTCGACCTATCTCGACAGATCTCCGCCTGTACTGAAAAAGTGTCGACCAGTCTCGACTTGTACTTGAAAGTCTTGAACAGTCTGAACCTGTACTGGCAAAGTCTCTACCTGTCTCGACCAGTCTCATGTAACACTGAAAGAAACTTGAAATGCCTGAACCTGTCGTAATCTTTCTAAAGGGGTATGGTTTTTACCCTGTTCAAAATTTTTGTTTTCCTCATTTTTATTTTTTATTTTATTTACAGGATATTCTTATTTTTAGATAAGGAAATATGTTTCTGTCCCTTTTTTGGTAATGCTAGCTGATATTTTTAGACAAGGAAATATGTGTTTCTGTCCTTTAGGTAATGCTAGCTGATATTTTTATCCCCGCCGCAACGCGATGCGGGGATATGGTAATGCTGGGCGTCCGTCCGTCCGTGCGTCCGACCGTCTGTCCGCCTTGTAAGCACTCTAGCAAGCTTATTTCTTATCGGATTTTGATAAAATTTATACAGTAGATTTAGTTCAAGGATGTCTCAAGCGAATTCGAAGATGAGTCCTGGTCGAATATTTTTGTAGGAGTTATGCCCCTTTTTAACTTTGAAAATTGACAAAATATCCTTGTAAGCGGTCTAGCAAATTCATTTCTCATTGGATTTGGATAATATTTACACAGTAGCTTTAGTTCAAGGATGCCTCAAGTGAGTTCGAAGATGAGTCCTGGTCGAATATTTAGGAGTTATGCCCCTTTTTAACTTTGAAAATTGATAAAATATCCTTGTAAGCGGTCTAGCAAATTTATTTCTCATTGGATTTGGATAATATTTACACAGTAGCTTTAGTTTAAGGATACCTCAAGCGAGTTTGAAGATGAGTCCTGGTCGAATATTTTTGTAGGAGTTGTGCCCCTTTTTAACTTTGAAAATTTACGAAATTTACTTGTAAGCGCTCTAGCAAATTTATTTCTCATTGGATTTGGTTAATATTTACTCAGTAGCTTTAGTTTAAGGATGCCTTAACCGAGTTCAAAGATGAGCCCTGGTTCAATATTTTTGTAGGAGTTTAACTTTGAAAATGACCACAAATATGTGGGGTTTCAAATTTCTGGTGCGGCGGGGATATATGGATACGGGTAGCCCTTGTTAGACAAGGAAATATGTTTCTGTCCTTTATTTGGTAATGCTAGCTGATATTGTGGATTTTGAAGACTTTATGTAACAGTTGATGAGTTTATTGCAATCAATACACAAAGGCTTGATTAAATAAAATATTCTCTTTAAACCCTAAATTAATTTACTGATTCAAAGCACATATAATATATTTTCCAGATAAAGACTATTTCATTACAACTTTAGACTGGTCCAGACAGGTCAAGACTTTCAGTACTATCAGACTGGTCAAGACGGGTCGAGACTTTTTCAGTACAGGTCGAGACTGGTTGAGACTTTTCCAGTACAGGTTAAGACTGGTCAAGACAGGACTGGTCGAGACTGGCTTAGACAGGTCGAGACTGGTTCAGTAAATTTCAGACTGAATCAAACTTTAGTCTGTCGAGATTCGGGCAATTTAAGACTGGTTGACTACTTTTCAGTACAAAAAGTGTCCATTTGACTTTTAGTGGATATTATGGGGTATCGGAAGTATCTAAATCACTAATGGTATTTTTTAGGGTATCATGGGGTTAACGGAAGTATATATATATCACAGTGAGGGTATTATTGGGATGTAATACATTCCTTCTGATTTCGCTTATATATTTGTTTCTAAACATACCATTTATTTTACCCCAGTCCATCAGATCGATTTCTAAAATGCTGACAAACTCGATTTATGTAGCATTTCAACATTTTCAAGTGAGTTCAGCTACAAAGTCCTCATTTGTCAAGAACTCGGTTGTTAAACACCAGGAAACAGTCTAAACACAATGGTCGAGTCTAACTGAAACATAAGATGTTGCTGCTCTTCCAATTCAAGTTGTAAACCTTATTCTGATCAAATAGCCATTTATCGCGTTAGATCTTCAATATAGATTTAAGCAAGTGAGCCAATATAAGTTATCATGCATTGAACCAACTAATATGATTATTTAGATAGTGTCGAAAATCGTTGAACGGTAAGGCCTTCAGGCCGCACCCGTTCAGCCATTTTCGACACTGTCTAAATAATCATATTAGTTGGTTCAATGCATGATAACATTTTTGTGCGGTTATGCAAACCTAACCAAGAAAACGATAATAATAAAATGACCTACATTTAACTACACGATTCTACACATAAACGCCTAGCGCGTAACCTGAACAAATACACAACCGAATGATTTATTGATTTTTCATATTGTGTAAAGATTGAACCAGTAAACACATGCCAGTAAATGACGTTTTTGTAATACACTGAGCGAAAACCTTTGAAAATGAATGGAGATAAAATATGTCATATAATTTACATACTGTTTCATTACGTGGAAGTAAACTATGTTTAATTTCGTTATGTTTATCTAGCCATGCTTACTGCATGTTTGTGGGTGTTGTCTTTATGTACAATTCTTGTACGCTTTTGAATGACTTTGGTCTGGGTGAAACACTACATTATCACGATTATTGATTTTCTTGTTGTGTATGGCGGACATGGTTATTTAGCAGGTGGTTAATCAACCAATAGAATCCAAGTTTACATCCGCATAACCGCACAATCAGATATGTCAATCAATAAACCCTTTAACAGGGCAATATACTACTGACACTAGAGTTTAACCCGAGTTGTGCGTTCCAAAATGAGTTCCAGATGGACTCAACCATTATGTTTATTGATGTATTTTATAGTTACATTTTTTGAAAAAAAAACCGAGAGAATAATTTATTACGAATGTAAGCATTCATTGTATTATAAATCATGTATACATGCTTTTTCTGGCGTCACCAAATTATGTTCATGTCTAAATGGGATTTTTGTCATAAAAGTTTTAAACATTTTTATGTGTTATTTGTATCTTATGGTATTCAGAATTATGATCCAAATTGAATCACCGATTATAAAAAAATCCTTGAAGTAACAAAAACGGGGGCAGGTGCCTGGTGTTAGGTACTATGTTTACTTTTGTCCTCATTTTGACAAAATATGTTTTTATGTACAAAAATTACACGAAAATTGTCGAAATGGTGACGCTGCTCATGATATATGATATAAATTGTGGCCATTGGTGTGTGTTTAAATCAATAATTTAGTCACTGCTCGACGCCTTGATTAGACAGGTCACCAATATGTTTCTATCTCACAAAAGAGAACTTAACTCGGGACATTCCATTGACAGCAAGACGGGTGCCTCACCTGGATCAGACCCAGAGCTTATTACCGAAGTAAAACCGACCATAACTTTACTCGGGACATTTCCTCACTTGGATCAGACCCAGAGCTTATTACCGAAGTAAAACCGACCATAACTTTACTCGGGACATTTCATTGACAGTAAGACGGGTGCCTCACCTGGATCAGGCCCAGAGCTTATTACCGAAGTAAAACCGACCATAACTTTACTCGGGACATTTCATTGACAGTAAGACGGGTGCTTCGCCTGGAGCAGATACAGAGTTTATTAAGAACTAACTACGCCGACCATAACTGTACTCGAGACATTTAATCGACAGCCATACAAGTGCCTTACCTAGATCACATCCAGAGCTTATTACCGAACTAACACCGACCATAACTTAACTCCGGAATCTTCATTGGCAGCAGGACGGGTGCTTCTGCTGAATCAGATCCAGATTTTATCACCGAACTGACTAACACCGACCAAAACTTAACACCGGACTTTTCAATTGAATCAAGACAAGTACTTCACCTGGAGCAGATCCAGAGTCTTATACCGAACTGACACCGACCATGACTTAACACCGGACTTTTCATTGTCAGCAAGTCGAATCATTTGTCTGGCGGAAATCCTGAGTTTAGTACCGAACTGACACCGACCATTACTTAACTGCTGACTTTTAACTGACATCAAGACGAGTGCTTCACCTGGAGCAGTCCAGAGTTTAGTACCGAACTGACACCGACCATTACTTAACTGCTGACTTTTAACTAGCATCAAGACGAGTGCTTCACCTGGAGCAGTCCAAAGTTTAGTACCGAACTGACACCGACCATTACTTAACTGCTGACTTTTAACTGACATCAAGACGAGTGCTTTACCTGGAGCAGTCCAGAGTTTAGTACCGAACTGACACCGACCATTACTTAACTGCTGACTTTTAACTGGCATCAAGACGNGTGCTTCACCTGGAGCAGTCCAGAGTTTAGTACCGAACTGACACCGACCATTACTTAACTTTTGACTTTTAACTGGCATCAAGACGGGTGCTTCACCTGGGGCAGTCCAGAGTTTAGTACCGAACTGACGCCGACCATTACTTAACTGCTGACTTTTAACTGGCATCAAGACGGGTGCTTTACCTGGAGCAGTCCAGAGTTTAGTACCGAACTGACACCGACCATTACTTAACTGCTGACTTTTAACTGACATCAAGACGAGTGCTTCACCTGGAGCAGTCCAGAGTTTAGTACTGAACTGACATCGACCATTACCTAACTGCTGACTTTTAACTGACATCAAGACGGGTGCTTCACCTGGAGCAGTCCAGAGTTTAGTACCGAACTGACACCGACCATTACTTAACACCGGACTCTTCATTGGGGATGGGGAAGAGGGGTCATGATCCCGAATTCCCGGCTAAAAAGATGTCTGATCCCGGATTCCCGGTCATAAAATTACTCTTTCCCGAATTTCCGAGAAATTCAGAATCCTTATCATTTAAATCCGCTCATATAGTGTCAAAATTGGTAAACGTGGAGTTGTAACAATACTTTGACAGTATTATTCTGCTGTTTTGCTTCCATATACGGCCACATATGCCACATATATTCCTTATACTCTTTGGTAACCTGTCTTAATCTGTTTTGCTTTCCTTTTGGGATTTCAACCAAAGTTGAAGAAACGATCTCCCCTCCTTATACTGCATGGGTATCCAAATTACACAAATGCCCACACAAACAACGGTATATCGCTGGATCTGCAAAATGTTTTACAAAATCTATTAAGAAATTGACCTCAATCTTGACAGCCGTAAAAGAGGCCTCCAAAATTATTGTGATACTAGCTTTTCTAGAAGGTGTAAATAAAATGTTGATATTAAAAAAAAAACTCTCAAGATATGCTTGACATCTTAAAATCGAGATCATTATCACACTGTAACAGCATTAAAACTTTTACTTCTCCACACTTTATATTACCATTCCTCATGAACAACTGAAATCACGGCTGAAAGATTTAATTCATAGATGTTTCTTCCGTAAGAACGACGAACGAAGATACACGTACATTGCTATAGACAGAGAACAACCATACATTGAGAAATAAGACTCAGAATCACAGAAAAAAATATACAGAGGAAGAAGTGATTAAAATGTGAGAGTTTCTGACCGACTATATATTTGTCGAATTCGGAGGACTATCGGAATACCAATGGGCACAAACTGTGCAGCTCTTCTAGCAGGTCTGTTTCCCAACTTATATGAGGATAATATTCATCGAAGGGCTTCTTCAAAATAAAGATAAAAAACTGACGAAGTCCTTTAATTTCAGCTTCCTTTATATAGATGATATTTCAAAACTAAACAATACTCGCTTTGGTGATTTTTTTTTCATCTTATGAATCCAAATGAGCTCGAAATTAAGGATACTTCAGAAACTTCCACCTCCTCTCCAGGCCTCGTTCCTTGACCTTCATCTTGAAATTGACAACAGAGGTACAATACAAACTAGGCTGTATGACAAACGCTAAGACTTCACTTTTCCAATCGTCAACTTCCCTTTTCTTTGTAGCAACATTCAAAAAGCACCGACATATGGAGTTTACATCGCTCAACTTATTCGCTACGCAAGGGCATGTGGTCGATATAGTGACTATACCTTGATAGGGTATGATAACCATAACCTGAAGTCATCACTACAGAAGTTTCACGGTCGACATCACGATCTTGTGGACCGCTATGCGATATCTATTTCTCAGATGACAACAGATCTTTTTCTTTGCCACCAAAGTTTGTGTTTCCTCTACTGGAATTGTCTTTACCACGGGGGTTGACATGTTCAACATGGCGGGTGTCTTATAAGAAGCAGGAAATGCTTACCAGTGCACCTGATTTCACCCATGGTTTCTTATTGGGTCAGCGTTGTTCATTTTCGAATGTGTGTGTGCCTTCATTTTTCTTTTCTGTACCGTAGTCATGTTATGTCTTTGTTTCTTTGTTTTTACGATGTTGCCATCGTCCTTGGATTTTTTAAACTGGCGGTTCGGTTCTAACTTATTTTACATTGGCTTTAGTTTGCCTTAATCGGAGAATTCGGTCGATGGTTGCATATGTTGCACTATATGTCTGATTTTGTTGATAAAATCTTTTAATCCTGAACTTTTTAATTACAAAGAGTCAATATGTATGAAAAGATAAAGTAAAAGAAATATAATTCAGTTGTGCATTTGAAACTCGTGCCTACATTATAATATTTCAGTCTCACGACAAACTTTGAAAAAAAACAAGGTTACTACACTTAGATGCGTTGTTTATGACATTATTTCAATTTTTACATCGTTTATGCACAAGAAATAAACTATTTGTAAGGTGAAAACAAAATCAACAATGATTCGCAAATACCGTCTAGTATATCACATTGATTCAATATTTAAAGAACGACATTTTGAATGTCTCACCTAAAAAAGAAAGTATTGTAACAAACCTTAGAAAATAGTTAAAGTGTAGATTGTCTCTAAATTCTTACAGAACATAAATACATCATGGTGACTTCAAGATGAAGAACAACAATAAAAGCGTTGTTCCTTTGCTTGTTTTTTACCATGTATTTGTAGAGACTTTGTCTCATGTGCATTTACTCCATATCCTTTTATTCACCATCACGTAGCAAAGCGGGATTGGTCTTTTATTGAATAAAACAGAATCTCGGATACTTTATATCCCGTTTTCCCGATATAAAAATCGTAAAAAGCAATCCCGGTAACTTTGTATCCCGAATTCCCGGTAATAAAATGCACCCTTTCCCGGATCTCGCTTGATTTCAATCCCGAATTCCCGTTCAAATTTTCATCAAATCCCGAATTCCCGTTAAAAAAATGCCCAATCCCGGCGTCCCGGAGAAGGTCTTCCCGACCCTCTTCATTGGCAGCAAAGACGGGTGCTTCACCTGGATCAGATCCAGAGTTTAGTAACGAACTGACACCGACCATAACTTAACTCGGGACATTTCACTGGCAGCAAAGACGGTGCTTCACCTGGAGCAGACCATGCTTAGCCTTCTGTAGCAGCTGATGATATGCCCAGTTATTGTGGGGTCACACTACAAGGAACATTCTAATAATCACATAAACAGAAATAAACATTAAAATTAGATCTGCTTGTGACGACTTTATAAAACTTTGGGTTAATAAACAGAATAACACTGTTAGTTGATAAAAAAAGTGCTTATAAAAGGTAGGAACTTATGTAAGGCGTACTGTGACTGGAAGTCTGTGGAATTGGGTATCAGTCTAAGATGGAACCACTATGACTGTCTGAAACCCCCGGTTTCCGGAATATTGTATCGTGAAGTCTGTGGAATTGGGTATCAGTCTAAGATGGAACTAATTATGACTGTCTGAAACCCCCGGTTTCCGGAATATTGTACCTAGAAGACTTTGGAATGAAGTATCTGTCTAAGATGGAACTATTATGACTGTCTGAAAGTCGCAGATTCGGGAATATTGTACCTTGAAGTCTGTGGAATTGGGTATCAGTCTAAGATGGAACTGTTATGACTGTCTGAAGAATACAATTACCAGTTTGAATTTCATTCATGGTTTTGCTAGAAACTTTTAAATATTCACCATTTGCTGTCAGTATGTCTCTTTCTGGTGGATTTAGCTTTGGCGTGTCGTATATTTCTTTAAAAAGGCCCGTTGAAATAGGGGTAACTGTTGCGACAGTGTCAACAAGTAAATTTATTCAAACTCCATTTATCTTAGATTTCACAAACATACCTGCTTCGGATGACAGTTTAGTTGCAGGTATATTCTCAGATATTCGGATGAGTAACTAGTATTTGATTCCCCCTGACCTGAAGTCTTAACTTTATATTTGCCTCCTTTTTAGCTCACCTGACCCAAAGGGTCAGTGTGAGCTACTGCCATCACTTGGCTTCCGTCGTCCGTCAGTCCATTAAACTTTTCACATTTTCATCTTCTCCTCTGAAACCACTAAAGCAAATTCAACCAAACTTTACAGGAATTATGTATGGAAGGTCCTTTACAAACATTGCTCATTTTGTTCCGATCCGACAAAAAAACATGGTCGCCAGCGCGGAACTTAGGTTTAACATTGGACCTTATGGGAAAAATCACATTTTCATCTTCTGCTCTGCAACCGCACAAGCAAATTCAACCAAACTTTACAGGAATGATGTACTAATGGTCCTTCACAATGATTGCTCATTTCGTTCCGATCCGTCAAAAAACATGGCCACCAGCAATGAACATGGTTTAACATTGGACCCTCTGGGAAAATCACATTTTCAACGGCTGAAGCAAATTCAACCAACTTTACAGGAATTATGTACTAAAGGTTCTCTACAAATATTGCTCATTTCTTTCTGATCCGATGGCGCCAGCGCAAAACTTAGGTTTAACATTGGACCCTATGGGAAAAATCACATTTTCATCTTCTGCTCTGAAATGGCTGAAGCATATTCAACCAAACTTTACAGGAATTATGTACTTAAGGTCCTTAACATTGATTGCTCATTTCCTTCCGATTCGATAAAAACATGGCTGCCAGCACGGAACTTAGGTTTAACATTGGACCCTATGGGAAAAATCACATTTTCATTTTCTCCCCTGACACCGTTGAAGCAAATTCAACTTTGCTTTACAGGAATGATGTACTAAAGGTCCTTAACAAAGATTGCTCATTTCGTTCCGATCCGACAAAAAAACATGGCAGCCACCACGGAACATGGTTTAATATTGGACCCTATGGGAAAATCACATTTTCATCTTCTCCTTTGAAACCACTGAAGCAAATTCAACCAAACTTTACAGGAATGATGTACTAAAGGTACTTAACAAACATTGCTCATTTTGTTCCGGTCAGAATAAAAAACATGGCGCCAGCACTGAACATAATTTAACATTGGACCTATGGAAAAAATCACATTTTCATCTTCTCTTCTGAAACCACTGAAGCAATTTCAACCAAACTTTACAGGAATGCTGTACTAAAGGTACTTAACAAACATTGCTCATTTTGTTCCGGTCAGAATAAAAAACATGGCTGCCAGCACTAAACATAATTTAACATTGGACCCTATGGGAAAAATCACATTTTCATCTTCTCTTCTGAAACCACTGAAGCAAATTCAACCAAACTTTACAGGAATGATGTAATAAATGTCCTTAACAAACATTACTCATTTCGCTCCAATCCAATAAAAACATGGCCCCAAGCAGGGAACATAATTTAACATTGGACCCTATGGGACAATCACATTTTCATCTTCTCCTCTGAAACCACTGAATCAAATTCAACCAAACTTTACAGGAATGATGTTCTAAAGGTCCTTTACAAAGATTGCTCATTTTGTTCTGATCCGACTAAAAA
>MJUU01007610.1:0-22923 GCA_002080025.1 Modiolus philippinarum
GATAAAAATTAGGTCACTTTGACCTACATTTCATGCATGAGTGACTTGTGTTAAAATTTTTTTAATAGTCTAGATCTGGGATATTACAACTTGTAGAGGAATAATATTTTATATGTAGATGCATCTTAAAAAGTTAGGAAGCTCCAGATAAACATTAGGTCACTTTGACCTACATTTCATACATGAGTGACTTAGGTTAAAGTTTTTGTAAGAGTCCAGACCTGGGATACTACAACTGGTAGAGGAATAATATTTTGTATGTAGAGGTGTCTTGTAAAGTTAGGAAGCTCCAGATGAAAATTGAGTCACTTTGATCTACATTTCATGCATGAGTGACTTAGGTTAAAGTTTATGTTACAGCTTGGATTTTAGATACTACAACTCGTAGAAGAATAATATTTTGTATGTAGATGCATCTTGTAATTTTAGTTACAAAGCTCCAGATAAAAATTAGGTCACTTTGACCTACATTTCATGCATGAGTGCCTTAGGATAAAGTTGGTGTTACAGTCTAGATTTTAGATACTACAACTTGAAGAAGATTAATTTTTCATCAGTAGCTGCATATATGAGGCTCCTGATTGAAATAAGGTAAAAACATTTCTTGCATGACTGGCTCAGATTTAAGTAACAAGCCAGATCTTGAACAGTACAACTTCCTTGAGTGCTTATATTACTAGACAAACATTCAATAAACAGGCGAGGGGATTAGCTGTCGTTTCCGACTGCCCCTTCTCTTGTTGTAACTTCGATAACCAGAGGCAAAACTTGTTCAACTTGAATTTAGACAAAAAATGAAAAATAATGTAGAATTTTCTAAATATGGGATATATTAATCATATTTTTCACGATATTTAACTTGTATGCCTTTCCCACGATCATATCACTGATTTGAATATATATTGATAAATTCAATTTGAAAATTCATCCGGTTCTTGGTCAAACCAATGATTACCCAACATCTTTTCTCTGAATCATGTCTTCTCTGTAATTGTTAGTGATACAAATTATAATAATCTGTATCAATATTTCGTCAATTTCGATCCAAAATGGCAATACCCATAACTGTACTACAGTCAACTTTTAACTACAAATATCGCCCTTAATAAAAAAAGGTACACCACTGTAATATTCATGAAGCATTTTCTATATAAAGTGAATCGAATTAGGTAAAAAGTAAAAATTTGCGGACTTTCACTTTAAGTTACTCCATTTTTAGTTCGCCTCAACGAAGTTGAGGGGGACTATTGGAGTACCCCCGATGTCCGTGTCTACGTCTACGTCCCCATCCGCATTTGGGCATATATCTCTGCAACTATGCATGGTAGGGTCATGAAACTTTGTATGCAGGTGCATCTTGGGCTATCTCGCAGCCTCCAAGAAAATTGGGTCTCTCTGACCTATATTTTATGCTTGATTGATTTATATTCAAGTTTATGTCTGAATTCAGATCTCCATCACTATACATGTTAAGATCATGTAACCTTGCATATGCATGCATCTCTGATGGTAGGTCAGCATCCAGGCAAAATTAGGTCACTTTGACCAATATTTTCCGCTTGAACAACTTACATTCAAGTTTACATCCGAGTTCAGATCTCAGTCACTATAGATGGTAGGATCATGTAACCTTGCATATGCATGCATATCTGATGGTAGGTCAGCATCCAGGCAAAATTAGGTCACTGACCTATATTTTCCGCTTGAATGACTTACATTCAAGTTTACGTCCGAGATCAGATCTCCATCACTATACATGGTAGGATCATGTAACCTTGCATATGCATGCATCTCGGATGGTAGGTCAGCATCCAGGCAAAATTAGGTCACTTTGACCAATATTTTCCACTTGATTGATTTACATTCAAGTTTTCGGATTAGTTCAGATCTCAGTCACTTTACATGGTAGGATCATGTAACCTGGCATATGCATATAACTCTGATGGTAGATCAGCATCCAGACAAAATTAGGTCACTTTGACCTATATTTTCCGCTTGATTGATTTACATCCAAGTTTTCGGACGAGTTCAGATCTCAGTCACTAAACATGGTAGGATCATGTAACCTTGCGTATGCATCCGTCTCTGATGATAGATCAGCATCCAACATGGACCTATATTTTCCACTTGATTGATGTACATTCCAAGTTTTTGAACAAGTTCAGGTCTCGGTCACTGTACATGGTAGGTTAATGTTACCTTGCATAGGCATGCATCCCTGATGGTACATCAGCATCAAGGCAAAAGTAGGTCACTTTGACTTATGTTTTGCGCATGAGTGATTTATGTTCACAAGTTTTCGGGCAAGTTCAGATCTCAGTCACTATACATGGTAGGATCATGTAACCTTGCTTAGGCCATACAAAATTAATTAATTGGTTCTCAGGCCATTTTTCATTGAAACAGATGAGGGAGGGAGGTGATTTTTTTTATCTTTTTATTTGCAAAAAAAAAAGATGAGGCAGCCTTTTACATGTAAAAACCACCAAAAATGTAGTGAGGGAGGTGATTTTTGATTTTTATTTTATTGAAATGGCAAAAAATAGGGTCAATGAGGGGCTTTTTTCAAGCCTCCAAATAGATGAGGGAGGGCCTGAGAACCAATAAATTTTTTTTCATGGCCTTAGGCATGCAAATGTGATGTCAACATCCAGTCAAAATTTTGTTACTGTGAGAAAGAGCCATAACGAGGTGAACTTTGTAATCGTTGATTACCTATGTTTTATCTATTTTACTGATCCTGTATGACTTTTTGATATGTTAGTTATTTATAGGATAAAAGCACTTTTTACTGTCAAATGAATTTATTTTGTCAAAGCCATTATTTTTATCATAATTTTCGGAGAGAAAAAACTAGAATGTCACTTATAAATATATTTGACTTCTCATTGTACCTTGATTTGAACAGTTATTCAATAGCCTCTTACATTATAGATATAACTTGGTTGTTCTCAGTACCTCAGGCTAGGTATCCTAGTCTATATATACACAACACTATAAACTAATTGTATAGGTATATGTTTTGCTCATTGGTAATTGACACATTTTTTGTTTCTAAATTCAAAGGGCCATAACTCAATATTTTGATAATGATATGCACAATTATCTATGGTGTATATGGCAATCAATTTTTATATGTATTCAATTTCAAGATATATCTTATTTGATGTATAAGATTTCTTATTAATATATATATTTATACAATATATGTACATTGTCAGAAAATATAAAATATATTTATGAACTTTAGAATCAGGTAAAAATGCGAGGTTTACTGAGCATTTCTCACCTGTTTCGCACCGAGTACAAATTTATATTTTATATATTACGAGATATCTTATTTAATTTACATCATATCTTTTTTTTTCGGAATATTTTATTGGTATAAATAACAATATATAGTAATATTGGCATATTTACAGTTTTATAATATTACAATAATTGTACATTTAGGTATCACAAAATTAATAATGTTTTAATGTTTCAACATTTGTTTTTAACAACTCAGAATTTCGAAAAAAAGGGTAACAAAAACAAAGGTTGTTTTTGGATCAGGCTATTAAGTAATTTTCATTTCTTATTCCAATTAAAAGGTAAAGAATCTTAATATTGATATTAAGGTATCTTATTGCTTCTGGGCATTTGGGACAAATTAATCAAAAATTGGAAGGAAGGCGCCCCAGCAGGTATCTGCAACTTGGAAAGGTTTATTCTTATAGTACAAGTGTCTTTCAAAATATAGATTTTCTTTAAGGTAATTAATAAGGGAAAGATCATTCAATTGTTGACCATTCATTCCGCATCGAGATGCGGCTGCCCTATAGTTTTCATTTTGTCCGTCCGTCCGTCAACAATTTTTTTGGTCGACTTTTTCTGGGCTTTTACAAATGGGAATGATTTCATATTTGGTCTGAAGCTTTAAGATGATGAGTGGTATGGTGTAAGCAATTTTCAGGTTTGCTGTGCCACTACTTCCTGTTTGCTGATACTTTAACTTTTTATTATACCACTCTATGGATGAAAATTTTTCGTCAAGGTTTTTTTGGCTTCTTCATGTGGGAATGATTTCATATTTGGTCTGAAGCTATAAGATGATGAGTTGTATTGTGTAAGCAATTTTCAGGTTTGCCGTACCACTACTTTCTGTTTGCTGATACTTTAACTTTTTATTATACCACTCTATGGATGAAAAATTTTCGTGAAGGTTTTCTGGGCTTCTACATGTGGGAATGATTTCATATTTGGTCTGAAGCTTTAAGATAATGAGTTGTATCATGTAAGCATTTTTCAGGTTTGCCGTGCTACTACTTCCTGTTTGCCGATACTATAACTTTTTATTATACCACTCTATGGATGAAATTTTTCGTCAAAGTTTTCTTGGCTTCTACAGCTGGGAATGATATGATATTTAGTCTAAAGCTTCATGATGATGAGTTGTAACGTGTAAGGTATTTTAAGGTTTGCCATTCCACTACTTCCTGTTTGCCGATACTTTAACTTTTTATTATACCACTCTTGGTGAAAATTTTCGTCAAAGTTTTCTTGGCTTCTACAACTGGGAATAATTTGATATTTGGTCTAAAGCTTCATGATAATGAGTTGTATCGTGTAAGATATTTTCAGGTTTACCATGCCAGTATTTCCTGTTTGCCAATACTTTAACTATTTATTGTACCACTCTATGGATGAAAATTTTTGTCAAAGTTTTCTTGGCCTCTACAACTAGGAATGATTTGATATTTGGTGTGAAGCTTCATGATGATGAGTTGTATCGTGTAAGCTATTTTCAGGTTGCTGTGCCACTTCTTCCAGTTTGCTGATACTTTTTAAATTTTTATTTTTAAATATTTTCATAAACAAATGTTGATAATTTGGTACAAAGGAAGTGACTGCCTATTGCGGGGCTCTCCTGCATTCAGCAGTACCTCTAGTTTTTGTTCTGTATATATAAAATTTTGTTTGTAACATAATTAAATTTCTAATATAATTTCTTGGATTTTTGTTTACAAGTCCAAAGATAAGAATGGTCATATTCAGTGGTAATTCTATTCCTGTTTGTGTTCTAATCCACTGATTTAAATTTTCCCATAAATCAATTACTTTTGGACAAGACCAGAAAATGTGTTCAATTGTTTCTATTTCATTATTACAAAAGTCACATTTGTTACTTTCTTTTACCTTTATCTTATTTAAAAATTCATTTGTTCCTAAAATTCTGTGGCTTATTCTGTATTGTAGCCATTGTAATTTGGAGTTCTTGTTTACATGATATCTTTATAAGATGTAAACTCAGGTCCACATGTTGGAAGAAATGCCACGCTTCCTGCACGTTAAAGAACCCTTGTAGCAAGCTCTTTTTGGGGTGGTCCGTAGGTGATCGGCTGCAAGGCTAAATTCCCTAACTTGACGATTACACCCTACTTTTCCAGTGGCAGTCAGAATTTCCCGTCCCATGGCCCTTTCCATACCCCAAAGTGATTATTTATTAACAAACTTGTTCTCGTCTTGATATAGCTGAAATATTGCTGAGTAGACGNGATATGGCAGTATATTTTACGTTGTTCTTCAGTTTCCAAGCTATAATGGTTCAAAGGGGCCAAATTGCAATACTTCAAAACATGTGAAATCTTTATTTTTCATTGGATTTCAACATGAGTTTTATTCTTTGGATTTCTCTTGATGGTAGTCAACAGAATTTCTTAGCTCTTACAATATCCTAGTAGTAAGGGATTAAAAGAGCTTTTTTCATTTTCACCAGTTTGTGTCCAGTTAATTTCTGTGACAAGGTCCTTGTTGTGTCCAGCAAATTACTGTGTCCACATTAATTTTATTTTATACTTGTTCAAATATCAGTGTTCGACACGCTGCGGTCGTATCATGCTGCGCTCGGCGTAGCCCTTTATTAATAAGATATCTTTACTACCAGTTTAATAAGATATCTTATTTTTTCCCGCATTTCTAAATTATTGGAAGGAACTACCCATCAAGGTTAATGGTCAAAATTTCTGTGAAAATCAGACAAAAATGAGTTCTACAGAATTTTTTGTATATATATAATTATTGCCCTACAATAACTTTTTATTTTGAATATTATAGGTAATTAGAAGATGGTAAAAGCTTTTGCTTACTTAAATGCTCAGTTCTTTGGTATTTAGTTGTATAGGTGTAATGTTATAAGATGACCCATATAAAAGAACCTAGCTTTAAATGTCAAAAAGGTTGGTTTTGTCTTTCTTATATCCTACAACTTAGTATTATAAGTCATGTTCATGCCGTTAGCAATGCAGGCTTGTGAAAGCCTCTTGATAAGTTTGATACATAATTTTATTTTTTTAAAACAGGTTTAAGCATATTACTAATTGAAAAGTCCTGCAAGATGGTACGTGGTCTAAGGCAGACTTCAAAGGACATGTGTGAAACTAAAGACAAGAGCTTTACAGCTAACTAGACTTGGATCCTCACAGTCCAATGAAAACTTTAATCACATGGTGGCTTCAAAACCACCTAAAAATAGGTAATGCTAATTAGTAATGAAAGTCTCAAGCCAAAATTTTTTAACAAGACACATATCTTTGAACATTAAAATGTTTGAAACTCTGTCAGTCCTAACAATTAAAATTTATTTCTGACTTCTAAAATTTCCTTAAAATCTACAGTTACAATTAAGCCAGTGAAATGTATAGATACAAAAGTGCAGATTTCAGACTTGTGTCTCTGAAAGTTAATCGTAGAGCATGCATTGTATGTGGTAAAACATCTTACTATATTTTTGTCTCGCCTACAAAGAGGGCCAGACATAATGATCATAGATTCTGTCATCGGCTTCTGCATCGTTGTTGTCAACATTTGCTTAACCCAAATGCTATGAACTTCAATATCTTTCTGAAATCTTACTCAATATCAATTTTGACACAGTATTCAATACAACTTCATTATTGAATCCCAAGTTTATTTTAAAAAAAAAAAGTTCCCAATTTTTATGCATTTTGCCACTAGTTTGACTTAGTTTTTTTCGATCAAATTTTTTGGTTTGCAACATATCTCAGCACCTACATGACATAGACAGGTGGTTACATCTTTAGTATTAACCAACATTCATAACAGAATTATGTCACATTGACCTATATTTTCCGCATCAATGAATTTGGCTAAATTTTCATTATAGGCCCATATAGCTAACGAAACTGGGTTAAAGGAATTTAATTCTGAAGTGGAATTATGGCATATGGTCTATAGATACACAATTTATTCCAGTTCCAACTTTTAAAAAATTTCCTAAAAATATCCCAAGACTAACAATTTTTGAAATTTTTGCATGCTGTCAAATATTCTAGCCATTTTTGTTTCGCCTGCAAGACAAAGTGACCATAAATTCCGTAGGCGGCGGCGTCATAAACATTTGGTTAACCCTAATTTAGAATTTTTTTTTGAACATCAATAACTTTCTCAAATCATGTTCAATATCAATGAAATTTTGGCACAATATTCAGTACAATTTCATTTTTGTATCCCAAGTTCATTTTTGAATTCCAGTTTTTCTGTATTTTGCCATTAGTTGGACTTAGTTTTTTTCAATTAAGTTTTTTTGATTGTACGATATCTCAGCACCAACATGCCATTGACAGATGATAATTTAAGTGGTTACATCTTTAGTAGTAACCAACATCTATACTAGAATTAGGTCACCTTGACCTGTATTTTCCTCATCAATGAATTTGGCTAAATTTTCATCACAGGTCCATATATCAACAATGTTTAAACAAAATTGGGATAATTTTTATGTAGAATTGTTGCATATAGTCTATAGATGCACAATAAGCTTTTGGAACTTGATTCCGGTTCCAAGTTTGGTAAATTTCCTGAAAATGTCAAATTTTTGAAAATTTTCATACAATTAAATATTTTAGCCATTTTTTCGTATGAGACATTATTCTGAAAACTAATCGTAAAAAGATATGGATCCAATTTTGGTGAATTTCCTGAAACTCTCAAAGACCAGCAATTTTTTGGAATTCTTGTCAGCAACCATGATTTTTGGATGAATTTAAGTAAAAGCAAATGGTTTCATTGTTTGGATTTCAATTTTAGTAGATTTCCTGAACCTCTCAAAGACAAGCAATTTTTTTTTTAATTTCTGTTAGAAACCATGCTTTTTGGATGATTTTTAGTTGAAACAAATATTTTTAATGGTTAGATTTCAAAATTTTTATTCCAATATTGGTAAATTTTCTGAAACTCTCAAAGACAACTTGTTTCTTGGAATTCTACTTAGAAACCACATCTTAATATAGGCCAATAATAATGACAGTGCAGTGAGCAGGCAAGACACTAGGTTCTGCAGAACCTTTACGAATTATAAGATCACCTGGCTATGCCAGGGTGAGCTTTTGCCTTCACCATTGTATTTTGCAGGTCTGTACCTCGTCCAAAATTGCTGCCAGCGGAGAAAATAGTTTTGACATTGGACCCTATGGAAAACACATTAAAAGATTTTCTTCTCAGAAACTACCAGCCCAATTATAACCAAACTAAGTCGCAATGGTCCCTCCAAAAAAGGTATCCGGTAGGTCTGTACCTCATCCAAGATGGCCGCCAGCATTAAACATAGTTTTAACATTAGACTCTATGGGAAAAGGCATTCAAAAATTCTGAGAAACTACTAGTCCAATAAGAAAGAAACTAAGTCACAATGGTGGTTACTTCCAAAAAAGATATCCGACAGATCAGTACCTCATCCAAGATGGCTGCCAGCGGGGAACATAGTTTTAACATTTGACCCTATGGAAAACACTTTCAACGATCTTCTTCTCAGAAACTTCTAATCCAATTAGAACCAAACTTAGTTACAGTGGTCCTTAGATGGTCCCTTCCAAAAAAAAGTCCCCATTAAAAATTGTATTCAGTGTTGGGAATTCTTGTTAGCAACCTTGCATTTTGTCTCGCCCACTATGAAAGTCGCGGAAAGGGAGGCATAGGCGTGCGAAGTATGACGACAGCAACAGTGTTAACTTTTATTAAATACAGTAGGAACATCACATTTGGTTCAGTGGTAGTACTTATCAAGTGCTACCTGACGGACATAACTTCATGTGACCTTGACCTCCATTTCACGGTTTAGTGGCCACGTTGAGTTTTTCTGCTTAAGTCCATTTCTCAATAACTAGAAGTGGTAGGTTGATAATATTTGGTATGTAGGTTGGTCTTGAGTAGTACATGTCAGTCTGGCAGGTAGATGACTTTTGTCCTTGACCTCAATTTCATGGTCTAGTGACCATGTTATGTTTTTCTGCTTAAGTCCATTTCTCAATAACTAGAAGTGGTAGGCCGATAATATTTGATATGTAAGTTGGTCTTGGGTGGTACATGTCAGTCTGGCAGGTGACTTTTGTCCTTGACCTCAATTTCACAGTTTAGTGAGCATGTTCACTTAGATTTCACATCAATTTAGAGGCCAGCAGGGAGGGGTGAGACATCTTTTAGGGTCTTCACTTGTTGGATTAATTTTGGTCGTACCAAATGTTTTCAATGGTTAGGTTTGAAAAATTTTTGATTTCAATTTTAATGAAATTCCTGATATTCTCAAAGACCAGTTATTTCTTTGAACTCTACATAGCAACGGCCAAATTATCATGACAGTAGAGTTAGCAGGCAAGACCCTAGGTTCCATGTAACCTTTATGAATTATAATACTATAACTAATATCATTATATATATAGCCAAAATGCTGCTTGGCTGAATTGTTCATCAGAAGTGTTTTTACTTTGCTTTGAAATTACTATTTTGGAATATATTCAAATAGTTTTATATTTACTTTTGACATTTAAAATGCTGAAAAAATAATGAAATTTTCTATAGTAATTAAAATAACTTGATTTATGGAATCTAAACTTTCAAGCCTCTTATGTAATTTTTCTGCAGAACTTCTGGAGGTTCAACATCCCTGAAAACTAGGTTAGATATCTTTGAACCATATGTCATATCTAAATGAAATTACAAGGTGCGATAAGGGGTTGATTTGGCCCAAGATTCCATTGAATCTCCAAGATTCCCCTCAAGATTATCTTTCATGTTCGTTTTAAAGTTGAAATATCATTTACTGAAAAAATACGAAAGGTAGAACCAATGACATCACAAAAGGTACAGTTCTGAAGTCATGAAAAGGCTGTTTTTGAGCTTTTTTGTAGAAATGTACTGAATTTGGCAGATTTTCGAACAGTTTTCCTAACCGGAAATATTGAGCACATTCAAGAACCAATTAGATAATTTACCAACTTATTGGTAAACATGACTTGAACCACTCATAAATATTTTTGTGGTTCTTGCATATGCTCCATATTTCCTGTACAGAAAAAGTAGTCAAAATTGGTCAAATTTGTCATTTTTGCGACAAAATATTCAATTTGTCACTTCCTCTACACTTGAAATGCCAGTAATGATACATCAATATTTGAGAAATGTTACTGTTTATGGAAAAGTCATACGCATAGAACATTTCAATGAGAAAATTCTACTAATTCAACCAAGTTTATTTTTCAGGCCAAATAAGGCCCTTACCGTCCCTACTCCTTTGCACAGACATGAGTTATGATTAGAGGGGAAACCCTTTTTGATTTTGAGATTTGTGTGACAAAGGTCAAGGTCACAACTTCTTAAAATATAACAAAAATTCAACATTTTCAAAACAGTCTAAAATCATCTGTTTGGTATTATTTGATTACAAAAATAGCATAAAAAAGTTTAATTGTTTATACAAAAGTAGTTTGTATATTGCTAGAACATGTAAGTTCATTTCATAGTTCTAATTATGTGCACCGACACACTTTTATTGGGTATCAATAACTTAAAAATAAGATATCATGAAAAGTCAAAATTAAAAAAAGGGAGGTAATTAATTTAATACTAAAAGTCTTTTGAAATATCTGCTGTTAGATGAAAAAAAATACATTTGTTTATTCTGATTATTGTAAATTATTGATTTCAGCAATTGTAATTTACTGAATTGTAAGGGGAACCCCTGCCCAAATTTTTATGAATGGTGGTCTGAAATGGGTTGTAATGGATAGCGGAGCTTTCAGTTGCCATGGAAACCAAACCAGAATCTTTGGAAAAAAAGTATTCTGCTACATATTTTTCATCACAATATAAGCTAGATTATAAGGGGAACCCCTGCCAAATCTTTATTTTGAAAAGGGGACTTGGAATGTTTGATTTCAGCAATATTAAATAAATGTATAACCTAGATTATAAGGGGAACCCCTGCCCAATTTATTTTTAGCTCACCTGGCTATGCCAGGGTGATTTTGCCATCACTTGGTGTCCGTCCGTCCGACCGTCTGTCTGTCCGTTGTAAACCTTTTTTCAAAAATCTTCTCCTCTGAAACCACTGGGCCAATTTAATCCAAATTTGGCCTGGGTCATCACCAGGGTGTGTAGTTTAAAGAATGTGTTCAGTTAGTCCGAGGACCAAACAACATGGCTTCTGTTACTAAAAAAAGAACATAGGGGTAAATTTCTGTTTTTGGCAAATAACTCAAAAACCGTAGCAGATATAAAAAATCTGACATGGGGATATATTGTTCACAATATTGAGATCTATCTGCCCTGCAATTTTGAAGAATATCAGAAAACCCGTCTCAGAGTTACAGCCCTTTTTCCGTAAAATTTTAAAAAATTATGCATTTTTTATTTCAAAAACTGTAACAGATAGAGGTGAAGTGTAAATTGCAAAAATGTTCAGCATATCAAGATCTACATACTCTGAAATTTTAAAGAAAGTGCAACTGCCTGTGTTGTAGTTATTGACTCTTTTTCACCAAAAAAAATTTTTTTCAATACCATATGGTTATGGGTTATTTCCCTTTAAATTCTGTGTTCAAATGTTCTTTGGTTTACTTTGCTCTTTTAAGTTTTAGATAAATTCCCTGCTATCACTTTTTTAAAAATAAATATTTGTTACATAATCAAGAGCAAAAAAGTGTTTTTATACAAACTTTTACATTTTTTGCAAATATACTTTCATAATCTTTAGTTATTTCACAAATTAATAATATGATAATATTACGTGTTTATTTCTGTATTGGCCTTGTTATTGGTCCAAGGATGGCTGTACAGGCGTCCGAGGACCAATAACAAGGCCAATACAGAAATAAACACGTTGATTAACTTACATGCCTTTGTGCTAGTTTGTGCATGTACATGTAGATAAAAATAGAAGAAATAATCTGTTGGGTAGTAAACATTCAACACATGGTGATACATGCTACAATAAAGCTTGACGAAATGTCCAGAGTGACAAGGCTGTGTCACAAGTGTCTTATTACAGTAATGTTACAATGTATGAGATTTAAATGTTAATGAGATCAAGAAGCAAATTTACTGTGACAGTGAAAAATATTTTACATAGAGAATATTGCCATAAAAAATCAAAAGAGAATGTGACGGTAGCTCATATTATCATGGTACGTAGCTACGTAGTAACAGTGACGTCACAGTTAAAAATTTGTTTGAAATGAACATAAAAAATACCACGAAGAAGTGGAACCCACTGTGAAGTTAGAAGGGAGTATACATCCTCAAACATACAAATGTATATGACATTGACTATTCAACCTAAGCAGGTTTACACATGTATCTGCAGTCACCCCCCCCCCCCCCCCCNCCCCCCTCGACTCTTTCCAGAGCACTCAAGTTCTTTATCCGTTACTGTTTTACAAAAATTAATTGCATCATTACAATATGGTATCAGTAAAGACCTTACCTTGCACTGCCTGATCTACACCATATCATGTCATTCATAATTCTACAATTTCCAGGTTGTAAATCGGCTGTTGGCATCCGACAAATGTCCAGAGTTGAAAATGTTAAATTTTAGATCAACCCATGAACATTTCCCAGACGTTTAGCCTTTATTTAACTCCGGTATTTAACATTAAAATAGAGGTACACAATACACATGTACTGAAATGTGTTCGGTTCTTTTGTCGCATGGTCGTTCAGACAACAAAGATTTCAACACAGTAGTCGGAAATTTTATCAACGTTTCATTTCAGGTGATTGACGATCTCACTTTTTCAAGTAAATAAAACAACTGTTGATGTTAAAACTGCCATATTTCTCACTCAGACATTCCTTTCGACAGCTCCATCATCAGATGACCAGTTATTGATTTTCTCGCATTTTTACATCACGTGAAATGGAAACCTATGAGGCGTTCTGAAGGGGTTGTATTGGCCCTGATCGGAATACGGCCAATACAAGGAAAATCGATATTGGCTGACTTTTCTGTATTGGCCGTGTCAGTGCTATGATATTGTAAGATTCTTAATTATTTAAGTCAATAACACACTAGTTAATCAATAATAATTGTATATAAATATAAATTTTAGCTGTTTGTGAGTTGTTGTTTGCCAACCATGCAAACATTTCTCCCAGATAAATGTGGAAGTAGCATCTTAACTTCATTGCATGCCTAACTCAATAACTGACCTGCATGGCTATGCCAGGGTGAGCTACTTGCCATCACTGTGTCAGTGGTCCTTCCATCATAAGCTTTTCATTCAGACATCTTCTTCTCTGAAACCGCTGGGCCAATTGGAACCAAACTTGGGCACAATGGTCCTTAGGTGGCCCCTTTTAAAAAAACGTCTGGCAAGTCCATATCATATGCAAGATGGCCGCCAGCAGGGAACGCCGTTTAACATTGGTGCCTAATTCAAAGATCTTCTCTGAAACCACTGCGCCAATTGGAACCAAACTTGGTCACAATAGTCCTTTGGTGGTCCCCTTTAAAAATTTTGTCCGGCAATTCTGCACGTCATCCAAGATGGCGGCCAGCGGGGAACTTTGTAGAAAATTGGACAATATTGCCAAAATCTTCTCTGAAAGTACTTGGCCAATTGGAACCAAACTTAGTCACAATGGTCCTTAGGTGGCCCCTTTTAAACCTTGGACCCCATGGGAAATCATTTAAAGATCTCCTCTGAAAATACTATGCCAATTCGAACCAAAGTGAGGCACAATGATCCTTACATGGTCTACTTCAAGAAAGGTGACAGTCGGTCTACACCCCATCAAAAATAGCTGCCAATGGGGAACATAGTTTAATTTTGGATCATATAACATCAGCAAACTTCAAAATGAGACCCTTAAACAGTCAATAAACAAATTTGAAAATGAGACCCTTTAACATTGTGTAATAGGTGATTATTTTGACTTATTGTGTCACCCATGGCCCAGGTGAGCAATACCTACAGGCTCTTGAGAGCATCTTGTTCAATGGTATTCTGAAATGGGTTGTAATGGATAGTGGAGCTTCCAGTAAACCATTGAAACCAAACCAGAATGCTGAATCTTTGAAAAAAAAATTCTGCCTCAAATATTCCTTCACAATTTCAGAAATATGTATAAACTAGATTATAAGGGGAACATGTGCCAATTTTTTTTTTNCCTGTATTGCCTTGCAATACGATCCACACTTGTTGAAAAAGGGGGGCTAGGAATGTTTTGATTTCAGCAATATATATTACCTGGATTATTAGGGGAACCCCTGCCCAAATTGTTTTGGAGATGTGGTCTGAAATGAGTTGTAATGGATAGTGGAGCTTTTGGTTGCCATGGAAACAAAACTAGAAAACTGAAATTTTTATAAAAAAGGGTATTCTGATACATACTTTTGCAATTTCAGCAATATTCAAAAACTAGATTTTAAGGGGAACCCTTGCCTAAAGTTATTTTGGAAAAGGACTTGGATGTTTTGACTTCATGCAGCTATCAGCAATATGTATCACCTAGATTATATTCCCTGCAAAATTTTTAGCCAGGTTACGACAAAGTCAAACATGCTGCAAAAGTTCCATTATAAGTCTCTGATTGAAATAAAAGAAATCATATGATTATGTGCATCTATTTGCATATCCGATGATGTACTTATGAAAATAACAAATATTAAAGTAGCCACAACGAAATTTGCCGCGACTTTTCTCCAAATATCTTTTTAAGTAAATGTTAAAGGATGACATGGCATACACCATTGGAAAGCTAATTTTTTTCCGCTTCAGACCTCGCATTACCATAATTTTACAACAAAGGGTTAAAAAGTTTTCCATTACCCTTCTATGTTATTTTAACAGAAAATTTGAGTCGAAAACAGAGGGAGTATACCTGGTTACTTGAATACCTGTATTTATTGTTATAATGCCCTAGGGTCTATCGATTAACCAAAACACGTGTGTCGGGAGTTAATCTCGATTGCGAAGCAAAAGATTAATTAAGTAATTACTTGATAAAGTGTCAACAAAAACTTTTTACCTGTAAACAAATTTATTTTAATAAAAGTAAATGGTAACTGGATATTGGTTCTGCAAATTTTATTCTCAGATTTACCTAAACATTTTTATGAAAATTAGTAAACAAAACAAAATTCTGTTTGTTCATTGGCCATCTGAATAAACAACAAACAAGCACCCTATATGCAAATAAGTAATCCGTCGGCAATGGATTTTGTGTCTTTTCATTGGTTCTTTGGTTTGCGTAAATCATTCATCAATCACTCCCACACCAAATTTCTTTAAAATTTGAGTGAAATTAACATTGAAGTCTATGGAAAATATTTTTATTTGAACTTTGATTATTTCGGTAAATATATCAAGAGTAGCGGCAAAAAATTAGAAAATGATATATTTATGTTTTATTGGGGTCTTATTTAAAACAAAATAGCTACAGCGATTTAAGCTGCGGCAAAATTCGTTGTGTGTACTTTAGCAACTCAGCTTTTGCACCTTTGGTGCGTTTTCTGATTTTTCTGTTTAGTTCCCTGGCAGATTGTGGCTTGTGACTATAATTTTCGGCAGTTGTAGATGTTTCCTGTTATCCCATCTTTTACATACCCTCCATCCGTCCATCCTTAGTTCACTTTTTGGTTTCAGGAGTTTTTTTCTGTAACTGCTTGACATTTTGATTTTATTTTTTAGTAATGAGTGTATCTAGGTGAGATACAGATCAAGTTCGAATTTGGTTCTGGTTGGTTGATTTTGTACAGAGTTAAGGCCCTTGCATTTATTGAAATTTTGAAAAACAGTTTCCAGAGATTTATATTGTAACCGCTTGACCAATTGATTTGATATTTGGTATATGAGTATATCTAGTTGAGATAAAGATCAAGTTTTAGTTTGGTCCTGATTGGATGATTTTGTACAGAGTTTTGAGCCATGGACTTAGTGAAATTTTGAAAAATATATGTTTCTGGAATTTTTTCTGTAACTTTTTGACATAAATATCTGATATTTAGTATATCAGTATTTCTAGATTAGATATGGATCAAAGTCTTATTTGGTTTTGATTGATGGATTTTGTACAGATATATGACCTTTAGACTATAAATTTTTGAAAAATATCGGTTTCTACATTCACCTTTTCTTTGCAATGCTTCAATATAATAATGATTTGATATTTTGTATACAATATTATCGATGTGAGTAACAAATTAGTTGTGAATTTATTTTCAGTCCAATGATTTTACAGAGTTACGGTCCTTGGACTTAGTAAACTTTTGTAAAATATTGATTTATCCACCTTTTCTTTGCAATGCTTGAAAGTTTTGATTTGATATTTGGTATATGATTGTATGTTTATAAATTACCAATCAAATTTAAATTTGGTTCCTGTTGAAATGATTTTTGTGGACAGCGTTGACCATTGGACTTAATATTACTTGGAAAAATTATTTTTTTTGCACCTTATTATGCACTGACTTTACATATTAATTCGATATTTGTTAAATGGAAACAAGAAATTCTGTTTAATTTTTTTTATCAAATTTTGTTGTGGTCCAAAAATGCCAAAAAGTTTGAGTTGACTGTGGACAGGCCTATCATGCATTCTTGGCAGAGCAGTTTATTTTAAAATATTATTCTAAAATACATTGCCAAAAAGACAACTGACACCAAATTCAACTGCATTGCCTTTGGTTAGTTAAATCTGCCTGTCACACTTAATATTTCCACTTTCCAGCACAGCCAGCATCCACTTTTAGTCTTTGGTCAATGTACTATGTCAGTTGTGCCCTTGACCCCTTTGTAATGGTTAAATGATTCTCTAAATTGATTTTGGTGTGCAAAAAACAGCAGTGAACTAGCCCGAACAATAGAAAGCTCACAAGTAATTACTGGACTGAATAAATTTTTTTTATAGCCCGTTGGCTTAGGACTATCTTTAAGTGTTGAACACTTGACCTATTTGGAATTATTTATGTGTCTGTCTCCTTGTTATGAGATGTATGCATTTACTCCACATGTTTATGAATTTATTTAAGGATTGATGTCAATGGAAATTTTCTCCATTCAGAAATAAAGCAAATGTTTAGCTCACCTGGCTATGCCAGGGTGAGCTATTGCAATCTTTTGGCGTCCGTCGTCCATCTGTTTGTTGTTAGCTCACTTTCAAAAATCTTCTCCTCTAAAACCACTAAGTCAAATGGAACCAAACTTCAACTGAATCATCACTAGTGTATCTAGTTTCAAATTTATTATTTTCTATGTCTAAGGTCAAACAACATGGCTGCCGTTACTAAAAATAGAACATAGGGGTAAATAACAGTTTTTGGCAAATAACACAAAAACCTTTACAGATATCAAAAATCTGACTGGGTAAAGATGATCAACATGACAAGACAAGACATGCTGAAATTTTGAAAAAAAATGTGATTACCCATCTTAGAGTTATTGCCCTTTTTCCGTAAAGATTTTGATGTTTTTTTTTTTAGCTCACCTGGCCTAAAAGGCCATGTGAGCTTTTGCCATCACTTGGTGTCTGTCTGTCCGCTGTCCGTCTGTCCGTAAATTTTTTACATTTTAACTATCTCGTCTGAAACCACTGGACCAATTTGAACCAAACTTTACAAGAATAATGTTTGTAAGGTCCTCTTAAATTTTTCAGATCAGCCAAAAAACATGGCCGCCAGGGCCAAACATAGCTTTACATTGGACCCTATGGGAAAAGCACATTTTAACTATCTCCTCTGAATCCACTGTACCAATTTGAACCAAACTTTACAGGAATAATGTTTGTAAGGTCCATAACTTAGATTGCTGAAATTTTTCAGATCAGCCAAAAAACATGGCTGCCAGGGCCAAACATAGTTAAACATTGGAACCTATGGGAAAACACACATTTTAACTATCTCTCTGAAACCACAGTACAAATGTGAACCAAACTTTACAGGAATATTGTTTGTAAGGTCCTTTACTAAGATTGCTAAAATTTTTCAGATCAGCCAAAAAACATGGCTTCCAGGGCCGAACATAGTTTAGCATTGGACTATATGGGAAAAGCACATTTTAACTATCTCCTCTGAAACCACTGTACTAATTATTTGAACCAAACTTTACAGGAATAATGTTTGTAAGGTCCATTACTTAGATTGCTTAAATTTTTCAGATCAGCCAAAAAACATGGCTGCCAGGACCAAACATAGTTTAACATTGGAACCTATGGGAAAACACACATTTTAACTTACTCCTTTGAAACCACTAGACCAATTTGAACCAAACTTTACAGGAATAATTTTTGTAAGGTCCATTACTAAGATTGCTTAAATTTTTCAGATCGGCCAAAAATCATGGCCGCCTGGGCCAAACATAGTTTAACATTGGACCCTATGGGAAAACGCACATTTTAACTATCTCTTCTAAAACTACTGTAGCAAGTTAAACAAACTTTACAGGAATGATATATGGAAGGTCCTTCAGGTAGAATGCCAAAAATGTTTTTTATCCTCCATAAAACATGGCTGCCAGGGCCGAACATTGTTTAACATTGGACCCTTTTTTCAGATCGACCAAAAAAACATGGCTGCCAGTCAAACATAGTTTAACAATGGAACCTATGGGAAAACGCACATTTTAACTATCTCTTCTAAAACTACTGTAGCAAGTTAAACCAAACTTTACAGGAATGATATATGGAAGGTCCTTCAGGTAGAATGCCAAAAATGTTTTTTATCCTCCATAAAACATGGCTGCCAGGGCCGAACATTGTTTAACATTGGACCCTATGGGAAAAGCGCTGAAACTACTTAAGAGAATTGATCCAAACTTTACAGAAATGATGGTTTGAAGGTTCGTCACTAAAATTGCCCAAAATTTTTCGTAGCTGTCAAAAAACGTGGCCAAACATAGTTTAACAATGTACTCTATTTGAAAATGCACATTTTGACTATCTTTTTTGAAATGATTTAAGCAGATTAAACAAAACTTTACAGCAATGATGTATGGAAGGTCCTTCACTTAGATTGCTGCCATTTACAGTTCCTCAGATATAAAATCTGCTGAAACCAGAAAGCCAGGTGAGCGATACAGGCTCAGCCTTCTGAGCCTCTAGTTTTAATTAAAAAACTTATCATAGATAGAGGTAAAGTTTGCATTGGAAAAATGTTCAGCATGTTAAGATCTACCAGCATGGAAATTTTAAGGAAAATCAAAGTACTTATATATGAGTTATGGCCCTTTATTGGTCAAATTTTTCGTGATTTTATACTTTTTGTCCTATCTTTCAAAAACGCTTTGAGATAGAGGTCAATTTTAAATTGCAAAAATGTTCAGGATATCAAGGACTACATTTTATTGAACACTCTTCAAAGATGGAAAATTAGTTTACCATTTGAGCTAATGGGAAAATTCATACAAAGAGCTGCTTCTTGAGAACCATCAGATGGATTTGAACGAAACTTTGCACGAATGTTGCTTATGAGATGCTGACCAAGTGTTGCTACTTTGGTGCTGATCTATCATCCATTATGGCTGCCAGCATGGGAACTAAATTTTAACATTTGACCTTCAGGGAATTCGAACCAAACTTGGCATGAATGATGCTTATGAGGTGCTGACCAAGTGTTACTACTTTGGTGCGGATCCATCATCCAACATGGCCGCCAGCTGGGAACTTAAATTTTAATATTGGGTCCAATGGGAAAATGCATACAAAAAATTTCTTTTTGAGAACTACTGCATTGCTTTGAACCATACTTGATAATCAATGATGCTGATGAGGTGCTGACCAAGTATTTTTGTCTCGCCTACGACGAAAGTGCTGAAAGCGAGACATAGGTATTACTCTCCGGCGGCGGCAGCAACGTAGGTAGCTTATGGTGTAAGCTTTCCAGCATCACGTTTCAGATGACCTTGACCTTGTCTTCATGGTTAAATGACTTCAAAAAAATTGCGACATAGTTTCACATTCAAGTTGATTTCTCTTGATTTGTAATACATAGATCCATTATATTAAGTATATTGATGCATCTTAGCGGGTGCATGCCAGTCTGCCACTTGTCATTTGACCTCGACCTCATTTGCACGGTTGAGTGACTTTGTAAATTTTGCAACATAGTTTTACATTCAAGTCAATGTCTGAGGCACTGTAATGTATTGACATACTATATTTTGTCTATTGCTACATCTAGGTGGGTGCATGCCAGTCTGACACTTGTCATGTAGATTTGACCTCAATTTTATGGTTCATTGACTGATTACTTTTCTACTTAATACTTATTTCTCTGTAACTAGAACATCTAGATTCATCATAATTGATATATTGCTACATCTAGGTGGGTGCATGCCAGTCTGACACCTGTAGCCTTTCATGGTTCATTGACTTTGAACATTTCTGTACTTGAACACTTATTTCTCTGTTGCTATGATACCTAGAGTCATCATATTCAGTCAGTTGCTTCATTTAGGTGGTTGCATGCCAGTCTGACACCTGTCATGTAGCCTTGACCTCAATTTCATGGTTCATTGACTTTGAAAATTTCTTTGCTTTAACACTTATTTCTCTGTAGCTATGATACCCGGAGTCATCATATTTAGTCTATTTCTACATCTAGGTGGGTGCATGCCAGTCTGACACCTGTCATGTAACCTTGACCTCAGTTTTCATGGTTCATTGACTTTGATCATTTCTCTTTAACTAGAACACTTACAGGCATCATATTTTGTCTAATGCTACATCAAGGTAGGCACATGCCAGTCTGACACCTGTCATATAGCCTTGACCCCAATTTCATGGTTCATTGACTTTCTACATTTCTTTACTTTAACACTTATTTCTTTGTATCTATGATACCTACAGTCATCATATTTGGTCTGTAGCTACATCTAGGTGGGTGCATGCCAGTGTGACACCTGTCATGTAGCCCCGACCTCAATTTTATGGTTCATTGACTGATCATTTCTCTTTAACTAGAACACTTACAGGCGTCTTATTTGGTCTATTGTTACATCTAGGTGTGCACATGCATGTCTGGCGCCTGTCATGTAGCCATGACTAATTATTTTGGTAAAAATATGCATATACAGACGAGACATTTCTGTGTCTACACTTGTACTTTGGTGCCGATCTGTCATATGACATGACCGAAAGCATTTGACCCTATTGGAAGTGCACACAAAGATATTCTAGGGAACTGCTGAATAATTTAAATCAAACATGACATGAATGATGCCTGTCAGGTTCTGACCAAGTGTCAGTAATATGTCATATTACCGGTACCCCACACTCAATTTTTTTTCATTACACCCCTATAAAAACCACTTAAAATGACCCAAAAACACCTTATTTTCCACAAAAAACCCTCAAAATCACATCAAAACAACTATATTCCACATACCCTAAAACAAGAAAAAAAATTACATGACATTGAAAAATACTAAAAAAAATTTCTGTACTTTACACTACTAAAACAAAAAATATAATTATTTTTTATTTAATTTAAAATATATAAAAAATGCCACAAGGTAAAATTTGTAAATATTGTTTAATTTTTAAACCGTATAACTTATTTAGAAAAATGAATAATTGTTGTGATGGATACAGGTGTAAATGTAAAGATTGTGAAAAACCTAGTAGATATAAATATTACTTAGAAAATAAAGAAAAATATAAAAAATCTTATGAAGAATTTATAGAAAGAAATCCAAATTATTGGATTAATTATCAAAGAAAATACTAGCTAATTTATCATCAAAAATTTATAATTGATTTTTATATTAACAAAATGGACGCAAAAAAATCTGTTAATAATAAAAATTACGTTAAACATCTTATTAATAAGAGTGGTATTAATATAGATGATTATTTTAAAAGTATTAAACAAAAAGTAAAAAAACTTGTTTTAACATTTCCAAATGTAAAGTTTAAATAATTAGTAAAGACGAATTACAGGCAACCGCATGCTTTTGGTAAAATAATAAAAAGATATTATAATAGTGGTTATATAAGATTTAACGCAATAAATAAATTTAATAAAGTTTATAATTCTCTTATTGATAAATACAAAGCTTGGGAAGAAGAACATCAGGGAAAAGAATCTGGATTAATATTTTATGAAATAGTAAATACCGAAGTTAGTGTTGTAAGAGTAAAAAGTATTAATGGATCTTCTTATATAAATTTAGGAATAAATATCAAGAGTTTATTAAATATTAAAAATAATGATGATCGTTGTTTTACCTACAGCGTAATTGCTGGAATGCTTCATAAATTAAGAAATGATCCAGTGGGAAAGAAGAATATTCTGAAGAGTTTATAAAAATGAATAAAAATCCAGCAAGAGTATCAAATTATATTCCATTTATAGATAGATTCGATATGAGTGGTATTAAATATCCAGTAAGTACAAATTCAATTGAAACATTTGAAAAACAAAATATAAATATAGCTATAAATGTGTTTGGAATTGAAAAAGAATTATTAGACCCAGAAGATGAGAATTTTAATAAATTATCTCAAGAGAAGAATATTCGTAATATTTATACCCTATATAGAAGTGAATTTGAAGATAGAGAATATGTTATAGGCCTATTATATGTTACTTTAAATAATAAAAAACATTATTGTTTAATTAAGAATTTTAACACTTTAATTAATCATAAT
>MJUU01007616.1:4169-18021 GCA_002080025.1 Modiolus philippinarum
GTCTGCCATATGGCTTTTGACCTTGACCTCAATTTCACGGTCCAGTGACCAGGTTAAGTTTTTTTTATTAAGTCTGTTTCTCAATAACTACAAGCCATAGGTCAATGATATTTGGTATATAGCTTGGTCTTGGTTAGTACATGCCAATCTGCCATATGGCCTTTGACCTTGACCTCAATTTCACGGTCCAGTGACCAACCTCAATTTCACGATCCAGTGACCAGGTTTAGTTTTTTTTTCTTAAGTCTGTTTCTCAATAACTACAAGCCATAGGTCAATGATATTTGGTATATAGCTTGGTCTTGGTTAGTACATGTCAGTCTGCCATATGGCTTTTGACCTTGACCTCAATTTCATTGTCCAGTGACCAGGTTAAATTTTTTTGCTTAAGTCTTTCTCAATAACTACAAGCCATAGGTCAATGATATTTAATATATAGCTTGGTCTTGGTTAGTACATGTCAGTCTGCCATATGGCTTTTGACCTTGACCTCAATTTCACGGTCCAGTGACCAGGTTAAGTTTTTTTGCTTAAGTCTGTTTCTCAATAACTACAAGCCATAGGTCAATGATATTTGGTATATAGCTTGGTCTTGATTAGTACATGTCAGTCTGCCATATGGCTTTTGACCTTGACCTCAATTTCACGGTCCAGTGACAAGGATAAGTTTTTTTGCTTAAGTCTGTTTCTCAATAACTACAAGCCATAGGTCAATGATATTTGGTATATAGCTTGGTTTTGGTTAGTACATATCAGTCTGCCATATGGCTTTTGACCTTGACCTCAATTTGAACAAAGTTGAGTGTTTCTGATTATACTAGTTTCTTAATTACTGTAAGTGGAATGGTAATAATATTTGGCTTGTAGGTTGCTCTTGAGTAGTACATGACTGTTTTAGCGACAAGCAGGGACGGGCGAGACATCTGTTAGGGTCCACTCTTGTTTCAAAAATATGAGAGATGACCCTGTATTTCATATTTACAAAGTGATTTCCTTTACACACATTGTCCTATATTTTCATTGAAATCCATCATATTATCTCTTTTGAAAATACTGAAATTCATTTTCTCCCTGTAAAGTCTATAATAAAAAAAGCAGAAATCTTGGAAGCTTCTGCTTGAAAAACAAGTTTGGTGTGCTACTGGTACTGACTTTTACTAAAATTTTGGATTCTGTTTGATATCTTTTCTGATTAGAAAAATCTACAGTATTACTTTATCCCCTAAACATCCCAATATTTATACCCCCGCTCCATCTGTCTGTCTGTCTGTCTGTCTGTCCGGCTTTCCATCTGTCGGGAACATCTTTCTTCAAGGATTTCTCAGCTTGTGTATGTAAGAATGATTTGATATAAGATTTGAAGCTAAAGTTTGGCGAGTTGTACTGTGTCTCTCCTTTTCAAGCCCGTCACTCATCTACTTCCTGTTTGACGATAACTTTGATTTTGGTATAATGGCAATATATTGAAATTTTTCGTCAATGACTTCTCAGCTTGTGTACATTTGTATAATGTAATGATTTGATATTTAGTCTGAAGATTAAGTATGATAAGTTGTACTGTGTCTCCCCTTGTCAAGTCCGTAACCCATCTACTTCCTGTTTGACAATAACTTTGATTTTTCACATTATAGCCATGTATTGATATTTTTCGTCAAGGATTTCTCAGCTTGTGTATGTAGTAATGATTTGATATTGTACCATTTCTTGTCTTTTCAAGTCTTTCATTCATCTACTTCCTGTTTGATGATAACTTGGAATTTTATACCCCCGCTTTCGGGCGATATATAGTGTTCATAGTGTCCGTCCTTTTGTCAGTCCTTCAGTCCATCCGTGCGCCCGTCCGTCTTTCTGTACCAAAGAGCTGGTATCCACTACTCCTCCTAAACCACTGATTGGTATTTCATAAAACCCATGCAGGAGCTTAATTACATATTGTAGATGTGCACTATGCATTTTGTTTATCAATAATTCCTTTTTTTCCAGAATTTTGACATGTTTTGGACTTTGTCATTTTAGCTCAATGCAAACCATATGATGACCACCTAGTATCCACTGCTCCTCCTAAACCATTGATTGGAATTCCATGAAACTTATGCAGGAACTTAATTACATATTGTAGACATGCACTATGTTTTTTATTTCCAATAATTCCTTTTTCCAGATATTTAAAAAAAAAATTCAGGAAGAGGCAGGAGCAGGGGGTATCCACGGCCCAATAGGCCACAGTAACTCTAGTTTCCATTATAGCCATATATAAAAATTTTTTGTCAAGGATTTTTCAGATTGTGTGGGTAGTAATGATTTCATATTTGGTCTTGAGGATTTATCATTATGTCCATTTTTGTTTTGTGTCCACATGTGTATTCCACACCTGTATTGTGTCCCCACACTTAAATTTGCACTTTCCATATTAATTCAGTATTCATTGAGCTGGGGTATAACTGGCTGCCATTCGGCAACAGCCTTTGTTTATCATTTAGTCACAATGGTCCTTAGATGGTCCCATCCAAAAAAGGTATCCGTTAGGTCCATACCTAATCCAAGATGGCTGCCAGCGGGGAACATAGTTTTAACATAGAACCCTATGGGAAAGACATTCAAAGATCTTTTTCTCAGAAACTACCTGTCCAATTAAAACTTAACTAAGGCACAATGGTCCTTATATGGTTCCTTCCAAAAAAGATATCCGGCAGGTCCGTACCTCATCCAAGATGGCCGCCAGCGGGGAACATAGTTTTAACATTGGACCCTATGGGAAAGACATTCAAAGATCTTCTTCTCAGAAACTACTAGTCCAATTAAAACTAAACTAAGCCACAATGGTCCTTAGATGGTCCCTTCTAAAACAGGTATCCGGCAGGTCTGTACCTCATCCAAGATGGCCGCCAGCAGGGAACATAGTTTTTACATTGGACCCTATGGAAAACACATCCAAAGATCTTCTTCTCAGAAACTACCAGTCCAATTATAACCAAACTTAGTCACAATGGCCCTTAGATGGTCCCTTCCAAAAAGGGTATCTGGCAGGTCCGTACCTCATCCAAGATGGCCGCCAGCAGGGGACATAGTTTTAGCGTTGGACCTTATGGAATATACATTCAAAGATCTTCTTCTCAGAAACTACTAGTCCAATTAGAACCTCTGCCCAAATATACAATTTTTATTTGAATTGTGTCTGAATGTTTTAATTTCAGCAACATGTATTACCTTGATTATAAGGGGAACCCCTGCCCAAATTTTTTTTGAATGGTGTTCTTTTATGGGTTGTAATGGATGGTGGAGCTTTCTGTTGCCATGGAAACCAAACAAGAACACTGTAATTTTAGGGGAAAAAAAGTATTCTGCTAAATTTTGTGTTTTGTTTTTCCTATTGGAAATGCATTTTATTTATGTCAGCCATGGTCCAGGTGAGGGATACAGGCTCTTGAGAGCCTCTTGTTTGGATTTGTACTTTCCTAAAACATTTATTTATTGAAAAGCTATTTTCAGTTTACTTTTACTCAAATTGTTTATTTTTTTTTCTTGTTCTCTCCTTTTTGTATAGTTTATTAAAAAAAAAAAATTTGCATATATATCATTATTGATTCATGCTCTCACGCATCTACATTATATCACAAAATATATACCGAAAGGCCTGTTATGAAAAGGATAACTTGTGTCCAATCCTTTTGTTTATTGAATGATGAAATATGTTATCTTCATATTTCTTACATACACACGTACTAATTACAACATTGGATGATTTTATCTATGACATTCAAATAAAATGTATATATGCATGCATTAGCAACGGATAGAGTACAAAAAAACTATTACAGTCCACTTTATATTGGATAAAAACTTTCTTTGTTTGTTCTGACATTTCTTTGGTTATGGTGTTTATGTTTTAAAAATTTGTAAACAGCTAAACCTTAATTCATATACTTCAATAGGATTCTATTTCTTTGTAACTGTCCTGAAGATGCCTCCAACAAGTGAAACAAGTTGACAATAAATATACCACATTTATACTGATGGCTGAAGTGTTCTTGTCTTTATATCTAATGATTTACTGATGTGTAAGACAACCACTACGTACCTCTAAGTATTCATTTCAGCTATCATTCCTACAGATTACCACAGATAGGTGTTGGTTCGCTTCATACATCTATACTAATTAATCTTGGTACATGTACCAGCAAAAAAATTCTCTAAACTGTACAATTAAAAGACATGTTTTATGTAGGTTTTACAGCAATACATGTTGGGATGTCATATTCTTAGGCTTTAGGATTACATCACATTTAAACTTATGTTTGAAAAGTTTACACTTGTATCTTTCTCTTTTAGAATAACATGGTGTTGACGGCAAAACATACATGTATAATATGTATATTATATTATATTATATTATATTATAGGCTCAGGAAAGACAACACTTTTAAACTATGTATTAACAGAACAACATGGCAAAAAGATTGCTGTTATTATGAATGAATTTGGAGAAGGTAATGTAGTTACTCAACATTGTCGACTGTCACAGTATAGACAGCAACACAAATTAAGTGTTGTAACTGGTAACAAAGAGCTTGTTTTTAGATGTTTTTTAAATGCATAGAGCATAGCATCATAAGAAAATTTTGCCAGTTGAATTTATGGTTGTTGACAATCCCACATAAATGGGCTAAATAACACATTGATGTGGTGTTGTTCAACAATTAGCATTGAATTCCGCTCAAATTGGTGCTAGGGCCGTCTTGCACTTACTATGAGGTATGAGAAAAGCTCATTGTTGAAGACTTCATGGTGACTAACTTAAAGATGAAGAACAACACAAAAGCGTTGTAACAATGCTAAGTTCTACCACAAATTATACCCCCACTCAATGGAGAATAGGTTTCCAAAATTTTTTGCTTATCTTGCTCTATAAACAAAGCTCTTCCAAACTTTCATTCTCCTGACAAATTTTCTGACTCATATACACTTAAGCTCTGTCCTCAGTTGATTTGACCTTTTTCTATCAGCTTGTTTATATATTGATTTGTGTATCTTTCATCCAAAGGGCAGTAGAATACCAAACAAACAAAGGATGCAGTTTTTGGGATAGTGTTTTTGCTGTATCAAAAAAGAAATCACTTTTTAAACTACAAGCTTGACAATTATGAATAGCTAATCTACTACCCCAGAGAGGAAAATGGAAAATTAAAATCCTCAGGATTACCATAAAGCTTTAGATTTCAAGCATCTATCTTTGTTGATATACAACAAAAGAAGCAAAAGTAGGTGTATCAGATATTTTCATAATGTCAATCTCATTGGGATAGATCTGATGTAAATTTATATTCCCTAGAAGACAATGCATCATCTTGTTTCTTTTCCTAGCTATGAGGGGCCGAATGGGGACAAAATTGCAAATTTGCAGAATACCTACAATTTTTTATTTTTCATCAGATTTTGATGGGATTTTTTTCTTTGGATTCCTCTTGATATAAGCTTTCTGTAGTACTGTAGTATTGTATCAGATTTGGTGTAGCTTTTACTGTTTCCGAGCTACAAGGGGTCATAGGGGCCAAAATTGCAATTTTTGAAATAAGTGAAATCTTTGTTTTTCATGAGATTTCATTTGAATTTTTTTTGGTTTTTGTTTTGAAGTCCTCTTGTTGTAAGGTTTTGGTAGTATATGTCAAAAGATTTTGCATACTAGTAGCTCTTACTGTTCCTTAGCTGTAACGGATCAAAGGGGCTGAAATTCCAATTTTCAAAATACGTAAAATCTTTTATTTTTTTTATTGGATTTTAATGGGGTTCCTTTCTTAGGATTCCGTTTCTTGTATAGTTAAAGTAGTATGCAGACCAATTTGACATGTCTCTTACCATTTCTGATATATATAAGGAATTATAATGACTAATTTAAATTTTTCCTTAGTTTGTGTGCAGCTAATTACTGAGTCAAGCTCTTTATTGTGTCCATTTAATTACTGGGTCAAGCTCTTTACAGTATCCTCATTCATTTTGAATTACACTTGTTCAAATTTCAGTGTTTCGACATGCTGCGGTCGTATCATGCTGCGCTCGGCGTAGCCCTTTACTTATTCATATTTGACATGAAAAAAAAGTCCTGTTGGTATTATCAAGATGCAAATAGAGTGAAGTATAAAGACATGGTCAGTCTTTAACACATCATTTGGCTTCTCTATTTTACTTTAAGTCAGTAGATAAGTTTTTACTTTCAAGAAGTTTCTAGTTTACGACAAATAAAACATGTATAATCTGAAGTTTACTTGCCCAATTGGGAAAGTTGTTAACGAATGCTTATTCATGTCCTACTCTAACCTTTATATCTGATTATGAATCCCCAATACAGTACCTTGTCATAAAAATGAAGTTATAATGGCAGAATCACACAAAATGTAATAAGATGCTGTGATAAATGATTATTAATGTAATGTTAAAATTTATTTAATATGTTTACCACCATTAGGAGATTCCATTGAAAAGTCTATGTCTGTTGGACAAGAAGGAGAGCTGTTTGAGGAATGGTTAGAGCTCAGAAATGGATGTCTGTGTTGTTCTGTCAAGTGAGCTATTTAAATTAATACACACCACCTGCAATGCACATGTCTTAAGCTCAACTGATCCAAAGGGTCAGTGTGAGCCATTGCCATCACTTGGTGTCAGTCCTTTCATTTGCTTTTCACATTTTTATCAACCCCACTGAAACTACAGAATTTAAAATCAACTTTGCAGGAATGATATTTGGAAGATTCAACAAAAAGATGACCTTTAGCACAGAACATAAATCAACATTGACTGTATGGAAATCATATTTTGATCATCTCCTCTGAAACCCCAAATTAAACAAACTTCAAATGAATGTTATATAGTTGGTCTCTTACAATACTTGTTCATTTCAGTTGGATCTGAAAAAATTGAGACCAGCACAGAGCAAAGTTTAATATTGCACCCCATGGGTAAAACATCATTTTCATCATCTGCTCTGAAACTAATGAAGCTTATTTCACTAAATTGTACTGGAATGATGAAAGCAAACCCTTTTGATTGGTCACTTTGTTCTGATATGATCAATACTTGACTGCTAGTACAGAACATAGTTAAACATTGGACCTTATGGGGAAACCTGCTGTTTAGCATTTTTGTCAGATGAGCCAATCAGACACGGTTTGTGCCTCTAGTTACCAATTAGAACTGCTTATTTGCAAGTACCTGTACACTGTGTAAAACAGTCTTTAAAGTGTAACCATTTACCTATGTAATTGGCTAATGTATATGTGCAATAAATGCACGAGGTTAATTATAGCCTGACTAATGGTAGTTGCTGTTAGAACTAAAATTGTCGAAACAATTTGAACAGATTTGTAACAAAATGAGCTTGTATAAAATGAATTGTTTATAACTAATGCAATGGGCAATTTATGTTTTGGTGCATTTCAAACAAATTTTTAAAAAGTAAAATTTGTAATTTTTAAGTACATTTTTTGTGTATATAGTAAGATTAACAATGTTATTTCTAATAGTTAAATGTAATTTGAGAGATAAATTAATTCATTTTTAACCTGGTTTTCCAGTTGGGAAATCCAGTTATTAAATGATGATGTACAGCGGTTGAGCAGGCATGCAGCTGCCAGATCTTGTTAGGTCAAATCCTCTGTAACTGTTCAACAGAATTTCACATAACTTTGTATGTAGCAAGGACATAATATGTAGATGTGTATATTTTCTAGGAATTTCCATTGTATAATATTTTCCGGAGTTTTGCTCCTTGGAATTTTGAAATTAAAAAGTGTTTTGACCATATGCTTGTATGCGCGACTCTTCTGTAAATTTTCAGCGGATTTTCATTAAAGTTTGTATGTAGCGAGGCCATAATTTGTAGATGTGCATATTGTTGAGTCTTTTTCATCTTGTAATTTTTCAAGCAGTCATGCCATTTTAAGCTTAGAAATTGATAGGTGTTTTGACCATAAGCATGAAAGTGCTACTTCTCTGTAACTGTTTCACGGAATTTCTTAAAATTTGTATGTTGCAAGAACATTATATGTAGATGTGAATATTGACAGGGATTTTCCATCTGGATTTTGAGCTGGAGTTATGCCCCTTTGAACTGAGAAATTCATAGGTGTCTTGACAACAGTTTCTTGAGACAAGACTTGGCAAAAACTTTTGATAAGTGAGAGGGGTATCAGTCAATAAAGCTTTTTTAAAGTTATTATACCCCCACAAACGAAGTTCAGGGGGTATATAGGAATTACTTTTTACGTCTGTCCGTCTGTCTGTCTGTGACAGCAAACGATTTTTCGTAACAGTTTTCTCAGTTACTACTCATCACTGCAACTTGAAATTTTGTATGAGAGTTTAGAATGATGTCCTATACTGCAAGTAGCGATTTAAGGATTGCCGGACATCTACTTCCTGTTTACCAACTTAGTTAATTTTTGAGATATTTTGTCAATTATAGAAACTTTTCGTACAGTTTTCTCAGTTCCTACTCATCACTGCAACTTGAAATTTTGTATGCAAGTTTAGAATGATGTACTTTAATAACACAAGTAATGATTTCAGGATTGCCGGACATCTACTTTCTGTTTACCGAATTTGTTAATTTTCGAGATCTTTTGTCAATTGTAGAAACTTTTCGTAACAGTTTTCTCAGTAACTACTCATCACTGCAGCTTGATATTTTGTATGCAAGTTTAGAATGCCGTCCTATACTGCAAGTAGGGAATTCAGGATTGCCGGACATCTACTTCCTGTTTACCGACTTAGTTAATTTTTGAGATATTTTGTCAATCGTAGAAACTTTTCTTAACCATTTTCTCAGTTTCTACTCATCACTGCAACTTGAAATTTTGTATGCAAGTTTAGAATGATGTCCTATACTGCAAGTAGCAATTTAAGGATTGCAGGACATTTACTTCCTGTTTACCATCTTAAATAATTTTCGAGATCTTTTGTCAATTGTAGAAATTTTTTGTAACAGTTTTCTCAGTAACTATTCATCACTGCAACTTAGAATTTTGTATGCAAGTTTAGAATGATGTCCTATATTGCAAATAGCAATTTCAGAATTGCCGGACATCAACTTCCTGTTTACCGACTTAGTTAATTTTGAGATCTTTTTATGAAAATTTCACAGAATGTTTAGTACACAATTGAATTGTGCAATTATAAATATTTTTTTGGTGACAAATTCTTCTCCAATGGGGAGTGGGGGATATAATTTTGTGACCCTCCAGACCACAGTACCTCTAGTTCTATTTTCTGTTAGAAGGAAAGAAAACCTGACTTGATGTCATGTGGACATCCATTTCTTTTAGTATTATTTGGTACAAATCAGAAAATCAGTAATTCACCATGGGAAATAATAAATTAACCAAGGGAAGTTACATTGCTTTTCATGTTTCCCCTCAAAATGTTATGAGCATTTTATTAGGGGCCTGGGTGGCCAAGTGGTTATGGTAGTTCTACTACCTATATTACCACTGTAGTCTATCACCACTGAGTTCATGTCCCACTTAGTACATTACAGAAAAGGGTGCACTTGACTTACTATCATGAGTGAAAAGGTATGTCAGTTACCTGTCCAAGGTCGGTGGTTCTCTCCAGGAACTCTGGCTTCCTCCACCACTAAAACTGACGGTCATGCGATAGCTGAAATACTGCTGAAAGTGACGTTAAACCCCATATCTATCAATCGACCAATCAAAATATTATGAAAAGTTAAAATTAGATGGACTGTCAAGGGATTTTCAGGGAGATTAGCCAATCAGGAGATTTTTAATCAGCATATTTCCAACATATCATATTAATATATATACTGCTCAATTAATGCTTTATTTCATCTTTTTTCAAAAAAGGCAGTCACTAGGTACTAAAGAATTTATTAGAAATCAATAGGGAACATCACACATAACATGTTAAAGATATGCATACATGCATAAAAAAGGTAACAGATCAATACAATCTCACAGATTGGTTCCAGTCAACTGATTTTTGACGGAGTATTGGACCTTGGACTTAGAAAATTTTAGTAAAATGTCAGTTTTCCACATTTTTTTCTAAACTGTTGCAGGTATTGATCTTATATTTTTTATGTGTGTTTACCTCTATAGGTTACAGATCAAGTTTTTGTTTGGTCCCAGTTAAATGATTTTTGAAGAGTTATGGACCTTAGACTTAGAAAAGGATATTATCAATTTTGCGAGTGTAATAATACCTTGTTCTATGGGTAGGGGACTTGGTATTGCCTTGCAATACGGTCCACATTTGTATTTTCTTGTGTATCATAAGTCACATAGAAATGATACAAAGTCTCAAAACTAAAGCAAGAGGTTGTCAAGATAATGTATTGCTCACCAGGACTATGTCGTACATAGACAGTCTTTGATAAATCATCCAAAGTTAAACTATGGTTACTATTTGCCCAGTAGTCTCAAAAGAGAGATCTTACAACATGTTTTCAATTGAGTCCAATGTTAAACTATGTTCCTTCAAAACTTTGATAAAGCATTGACCTGAAAAGCACATTTTTGCAGGAGACCATCCAAGGACTATAATTACCAAGTTTGGTTCCAATTGGCCCAGTATGTTCAGAGGACAAGATCTTTGTATGATAAGTTTATGCCAGACAGAAAACAGATGCAAAGTTATGGCAAAAGCTAACCCTGGCTATAAGATTAGTTCAGCAATCATATACATGTACTTTTTTATAGTTATTATGTTACTAATCTGGTAATTGTGCAACAGGCAATAAAATTGGTATATGGTTACACTGAAAGAACTGTAATATGTTTAGTGTACATCCATGTTAGTGGAACAGTAGTATAAACCATTTAGTGACATTGTAATGATAAGAATTGGCTGTAATTATATCCTTATCAAACTAGTAAAGGTTATATATTACACAGTCTGTTAGTGACCTAATATGGTATATACACGGTCAGTAAATTTTATATTGGGTGAGAGCGTAGCCTCGAGCCCCAATATTAAATTTACTGACCATCACTAACATACTGTGTAATGTTTATATCCCACCGATAGTCCATTAAATATCTAAAAACTTATGAAAACTGCAATAAAAGTATTGAGGTTTACATGATGACGTCAAGTAATGGCTGTTACTGACGGTATATTTTTCACGGTCACCCCATATGGAATATATGCGGTCAGCACGTGACGTCGTTTGACCAATCACTGTTTTAGGAATTTACTAGAGGTAGGATATATTGAAATACACTTACCCATGTGTCAATCATGACATCTGTCCATCCGTCATTCTGTTTGATATTTTTGTCACCAAATTCTCTGCATTGACTGAAGTGATTAATTTGAAATTTGATATGCTGCTTATTGTTTAGCGTTGGACCCTTTTGGAAACCATATTAAAAGATCTTCTGTGAAAGTACTTGACCAATTGAAATTAAACTGGTCAATATAGTCTTAGGGTGTCCCCCTTTAAAATATGTGTCCAGTAAGTCCACATCACATCCAAGATGGCTTTGGAACATTCTTTTAACATTGGATCTTATGGTAAAGCATTCCAAGATCTTCTCCTCTGAAGCAACAGAGCAAATTGGTACTCAATTTTATGACAATAATTTGTTATTTGATTGAAAATGTGTATTGCAAGTCCACATCCAATCCCAGATGGCCCCCCAATAGGAACTTTGTTAAGGGTGCAGTACACATTTTTTCCAATGGCACTTAAGTAAATAGTGGGGTGAAACCATCCCCACTTGAGGATTTGTTTTTCTTTGTAAATATGGGTTGTTATATACCAAAACAATACTCTTGATGTGGACTTTACTTTGAAGTAAAAATTAATATGATATCAAATTCTACAAGTGGAAATTATGGTATACAAACATTGACAAATAACTGTTCTCAGTTCTCGCAAAACCATTTTCAGCCATTCAAAACAGGATTTTCTGCGAATTTGCAAATATGGAGTAGTCTCCCCTTCATTGTTTACTTTCAAAATAATCCTAATTAATTCTAAATTTTTATTTATGTCATTTCAAATTAAAGATATGCATGATATCTAGCAAATGAGCATATAAAACTGGATTTTTATCTGTTAAACTCATAAATAATATAGTAAAACCTAAAACCAGGAGTACACACTTTGATAAGTACCCTAGTAAAATTTACAAAACTGGCCTGCTCACTTAACATTTAACCCTATAGGATAGCATTCAAAGATCTTTTCATCTGAAGCCACAGAGCCAGTTGGCAACCAGCTTGGTCAAAATAGTACTTGTGTTGTTCCAATTAAAAAGATATGGCATGCAATCTGAACCTCATCCCAGGTGGCTGTAAGTGGGGAACTAAATTTAACATTTGACCTATGGGAAAATATATTCAAAGATCTCCTCCTCTGTAAATACTTAGCTGATTGGAATAGAAAAAAAGAAGGGAAACGGGGAATGTGTCAAAGAGACAACGACCCAAAGGGGAGCAACAACAACTCAAAGCCACCATAAGATCTTCAATGAACGGTGAGAAAACCCCACACCCAACGGTAGGTCGGAGTCGGCCCCTTAATAAAGAGTAATCAGGTTCAGCGAAATAAGCTTGATATCATTGGTCTTTAGTTGGCCTACTTTGACAATGTATCCGACTAGGCCACATTGCATCCAAGATGGCCCCCTGTGGGAAACATGGTTTAACATCAGACCCTATTGGAAAGCATTCACATATCTTCTCCTCTGAAGCCACAAAGCGTATTGGAAACAAACTTGGTCATAGCCCTTGAGTTTTCCAATTTTGAAATGTGTCCATGGTGAGTAATAGTGTAGTTATACGTGAATAGTATATAGTAATCAATTATATTGGTCAAAAATGCTGATAAAAAGGGTTCTGTCACATTATTATGTCACATAATTTTTATACCCAGGCAAAAGAAGATTCATCTCATCCAACTTAGTATAACATCTGACCCTAATTGAAATCATTCAAAGCATAGTATCAACATTTGACCCTATGGGTAAAAACATTCCAAGAACTGTGTGTCAGCCATAGTTCATCAATAGAAATGCATGCCCTAAATGGCCTCTTGTTTGAATAAATATCTATGATAGATGTCAAACTATATTGATGAGAAACACCAAGTGAAAATAATTTTTGTGGACTATTTCAGAGACAATGGCGTAAAAGCAATAGAGAATTTAATGACAAAGAAAGGGAAATTTGATTACATTTTACTGGAAACTACAGGACTGGCAGATCCAGGTAGGTACTGCTGTTATAAGTGTTTACACCAGAAAAAGCAGAAACTGAAGATCAGGTAATAATATGATAAATATTTCAAAATGCAAGAATCAATGTTGATTACATGTAGATACAGTTGGCTCTAATTCTCATAAACTCAGATAATTTGAAATTCTTCTTGTTTATGAAATTTTGGTGAAAAATGCCTATTTATCAACGTTATTTTACTCCCTGCTATTCAAATCTGGATGAGTTGAAATTTCAGTTTTCTTCATAAACATTTAGTCCCAAAAATGCATTTAGTTTCGAGATAATGAGAGTCAACTGTATATCATTATAGGTTGCATCTCATCTGTAAAATTGCTCTGATAAAATGAAAAAATGTTTTGAAAAAAAGCATAAATGTGTAGTAAATTTCTTTTTAAAGAAATTTGTTGCCATATCGAGGGTGACTGATATTTTGATCAAGGTTGTCTCTTTTATAACATTATATAAAAGAAACCATCAAACAATAGGAATTGGGTCACTAATGTTTTACTACAGTATTTACATGTAATATTTCAGGGCCAATAGCCTCCATTTTCTGGTTAGATGAAGAATTATGTAGTGATATATTTCTTGATGGTGAGTAGTAGTGTAGTTATAC